>JADRCD010140135.1:0-10743 GCA_019843815.1 Montemys delectorum | reverse complement strand
TTTGTTAACATTTAAAAACATATTTTAGGGCTGGTGAGATGGCTCAGCGGGTAAGAGCACTGACCGCTCTTCCGAAGGTCCTGGGTTCGGATCCCAGCAACCATATGGTAGTTCACAACCACTTATGAGATTGGATACCCTCTTCTGGCAGGTCTGAAGACAGCTGTAGTAAATTAAGACAGAGCTCAGTAAGTTACAATGGAGCCAGCAGGGCTGGAGCGAGCAGGCTGGCAGAGGTCCTGAGATCAACAGCAGCCACACACACGATAGCTCACCTCCATCTGTACAGCTACAGTGTACTCATACACAAAAAATAAATAAAAATAAATAAATCTTTGAAAAAATAAAATAAAACCATATTTTAAGTAAATAGAATTAAATCACATTCTTGTTTTCCTTTTGTACCCCAACTCCTCCCAGAGACCCCTCCTTCAATACCTATAATATCTTTTTTTGTCATTCTTTAAAATTTATAAAATATAACAATAAAAATGAGTATTATAAAAGTTGTTTGATATAAAACACCAATCAATTTAACAGTGTTATGTAGATGCTTGTCTATAGCAATACTGAAAACATACGTTTTTCTCAATATAAATTTTAAATAACTCCAAACATATTAACTGTATATTTCAAAATAATACATCACTACTAATATTTTCTTAAATGAACATAAATATATAGTGTTTTTGTTTGTTTGTTTTGTATTTAGTAAAGCTTAAAATCTTGGCTCTTACTGTGCTAACTTGATACAAGAGTTACAAACATCAAGCAAAGCATTCAGTCTTACTCTTTGTTGTTCTCTTACAAACCGCCTCCCAATTTAATTGTCTACATTTCTTTTGGGTATAGAAATACTTTCAAAATATGTAAGCTGTTCTGAAAACCATAGTATAGTGTAAAAACATGAAATAAACAATACTACTAATAGGCTGAGATAGGAGAAGCAAGTTCTTAAGACCATTATGTTGTACACAGCAAGACACTGTCACAAACAAGCTGAAAGTGTATATGGATTGTATAATATTGGACCTATTTCTCCAGTTACCAAATTAGAGAGACTACTGGATGACAGTCAATAAATTTCTAATTCCTCATATTTTTAGATTTCAATCGATTAAGATATGTTGGTAATATTAATTTTCATATTAAGATATTAAGAAAAAGTAATTGTTACTTCCTGTTGTTTTTGTTATAAGAGGTGGAATTAGGTTTGTGTGAATTTGTTGAAAGATTACTTTCTTGCTTCTTCTAGGGTGTAGTTTTGCTCCTTATGTTGATGTTTTCCATCTATTATCCTTTGTAGGGCTGGATTTGTGGAAAGATATTGTGTAAATTTGGTTTTGTCATGGACTATCTTGTTTTCTCCATCTAAGGTAATTGAGAGTTTTGCTGGGTATAGTAGCCTGGGCTGGCATTTGTGTTCTTGTAGGGTCTGTATGACATCTGCCCAGGATCTTCTAGCTTTCATAGTCTCTGGTGAGAAGTCTAGTGTCATTCTGATAGGCCTGCCTTATATGTTACTTGACCTTTTTTCCCTTACTGCTTTTAAAATTCTTTCTTTGTTCAGTGCATTTGGTGTTTTTATTATTATGTGATGGGAGGGATTTCTTTTCTGGTCCCGTCTATTTGGAGTTCTATAGACTTCTTGTATGTTCATGGGCATCTCTTTCTTTAGGTTAGGTTAAGTTTTCTTCTATAATTTTGTTGAAGATATTACCTGGCCCATTACATTGGGAGTCTTCACTCTCTTTTATACCTATTATCCTTAGGTTTGGCCTTCTCATTGCATCCTGGATTTCCTGGATGTTGTGGGTTAGGAGCTTTTTGCTTTTTGCATTTTCTTTGACTGTGTGTCAATGTTTTCTATGGTATCTTCTGTCCCTGTGATTCTCTCTTCAATCTTTTGTATTCAGTTGGTGATGCTTGCATCTATGACTCCTGATTTCTTTCCTAGGTTTTCTATCTCCAGGGTTGTCTCTCTTTCTTTATTGTTTCTATTTCCATTTTTAGATTCTGGATGGTTTTGCTCATTCCTTCACCTGTTTGTGTTTTCTTGTAGTTCTTTAAGGGATTTTTGTGTTTCCTCTTGAGGGGCTTCTAGCTGCTTACCTTTGTTCTCCTGTATTTTTTTTTTTAAAGATTTCTTATTATACATAAGTACACTGTAGCCGTCTTCAGACACACCAGAAGAGTGCATCAGATCTCATTACAGGTGGTTGTGAGCCACCACGTGATTGCTGGGATTTGAACTCAGGACCTTTGGAAGAGCAGTCAGTGCTCTTACCCGCTGAGCCATCTCACCAGCCCTCCTGTATTTCTTTGAGGGTACTATTTATATCTTTCTTATAGTCCTGTATCATCATCATGAAAAGTGATTTTATATCTGAATCTTGCTTTTCCTGTGTGATGGTGTGTCCAGGACTTGAATGGTGGGAGTATTGGGTTCTGATGATGCCAAGTAGCCTTGGGATATGTTGCTTATATTCTTACACTTGCTCCGCATCATCTGGTTATCTCTAGTGCTACCTGACCTTGCTAAATCTGACTGGAGCCTGTCCTTTCTGTGATCCTGGTTGTGTCAGAACTCTTCAGAGTCAAGCTGTCTCTGTGTGATTCTGGGATCCTGTGACCCTGGGCTTGTTAGAGCACCTGGGAGTGGAGCTTCCTCTGAGTGTTTTGGGAATGACTGCAGAGTTTGCACCCAAGGTCTGCTCTGGATATTGGCCGGCCCAGACAGACCAGAAGCAACCTGAGCCACTGGGCTTGCAGAGTTCCTGAGTGTCTGGGTCCTGTTGGTTCCAGTTATTCCTGGTGTTGGGATAGATGATGTGTCCTCCTCACCTCTGATCCTGGGTGTGTTAGAGTGCCTGGGAGTAGAGCTTCCTCTGGGTGTTTTGGGACTGGCTGGGGTGCTTGCGCCCAAGGTCTGCTCAGGGCACCAGCTCAGACAGACCGGAAGCAACCTGAGCCACTGGGCTGGCAGAGTTCCTGTGTGCCTAGTCCGCTGGTTCTAGTTATTTCTGGTGTTGGGACAGATGTGTCCTCCTCATTTTTTTTTATTTTTATTTTTATTTATTTTTGTTTTTGTTTTTGTTTTTCTCAAGACAGGGTTTCTCTGTATAGAGAACCCTGGAACTCATTCTGTAGACCAGGCTGGCCTCGAACTCAGAAATCCAATTATTTTCTTAAAATATAGTTTTTTTAACTTTAAAAAAAATATTCACCACGGAGAAAATGCCAAGCCCAGATATCTTTAATGATTTAAGGAAAAAGTACTTTCAATCTTATACAAATTCAGAAAAACAGATCATATCTCACTCAGGAACCCAGCATCATTCTAGTATAAGAACTAAGTACATTAAAACTATAAACTAACAGCTATGAACAACTACTTAAAACTCACTGAAACTTAAAACATAAAATGGATAATTTGCTATAATAATAAGAGCCCAGAAACCAAATCCATCCAAATCAATCCAAAAACCCAATTGTAAAAAGTGGAAAAAATTCAAAAACTTCATTTTTAACTTTATTATTGCTGTGTATATGGTGTGTGTGGAGGTAGGTCTATGCTATGGCGCATATATGGAGGTCAGACAACTTTATGAAGTTGTTTTCTCCTCCTACTTCTATTTGGGTTCTGAGAACTGAACTCAGATCATCATTGGGCAGCAAGACCTTTACCCACTGAGCCATCATGCCAGCACCCAAATAACTTTTTGAAAATTGTATTTACTGGCTTTTAAAGTTTTTTTTCCATGTTTTGATCATATTTTCCCCTATCCCAACTCCTTCTAGGTCCTCCCCATCTCCCTCCATTCATTATTTTCTCAAAAAATAAAACAACTAAAAATACCAAAACAACCAAACAAGAATACACAAGTAACATGAATCTTAATTGTGTTGGCCAACTACGCCTTCTCTGGGGCCTTCTCTGGAATGCGGTTGATATACCCAGTGTCACTCCATTAGAGAAAAATGATTTTCCCTTTCCCAGTAGGTATCAAATCCAAACAGCTTATTGATTAGGGATGGCACTTTGTCCACAAAAAAAATTTCTGGAAAAAAAAAATAGAAAATTCTGACGAAAGTAAGTGCCCAGTGGTGATCAATGTCTCAGCAATCTAGCAATAGAAGATTTTCCTAATCCGAGAAGGAGAAACTACAAAAATCTATAGCCAACAACACACTTAACAAAGACAATCTTTTACATTTATATTTATGGTGTAACTGTTTTACCTTCATGCATGTATATGTGCCATGTGTATACAATGGCCATAGAGGCTAGGAAAGCCATGAGAACCCTTAGAACTAGAGTTACAGACAGCTGTGATCTGACATGTAGGTATTGGGAAACGAGCCTGTGTCTTCTGCAAGAGGAGTAAGTGACTTACTGTTCATCTCCCCACCCCAACCCCTCACCCTTGCACCTTCTATGTGCTTCTTTTCTTTTTGCAGGAATGGGGCTTGAACCCAGAGCCTTGTACATGATGGATAAGTGCTCTCTCACAGATCTACATCTAACCCCTGACAATATTTTTTTAAAATCAGGAATGAGGGCTAAAGGGATGATTCAGTGGTTACAAGCACTTGCTGCTCTTGTAAAGAACCTGACTTCAGTTCCTAGCACTCAAATGGTGGCCTCTTTAACTCCAGTTCCAGGATATTCAATCTGAAAATATCTCGGGTTGGTGAGATGGCTCAGTGGGTAAGAGCACCGACTGCTCTTCCAACGGTCATGTGTTCAAATCCCAGTAACCACATGGTGGCTCACAGCCACCTGTAATGAGATCTGATGACCTCTTCTGGTGCATAGGAAGACAGCTACAGTGGACTTATTTATAATAGTAAATAAATCTTTGGGCCAGAGTGAGCAGGGACTGAGCAAGCGGAATTGACCAGAGCGAGCAGAGGTCCTAAAAGTCAATTCCCAACAACTAGATGAAGGCTCACAACTATCTGTACAGCTACAGTGTGTACTCACATACACAAAATAAATAAGTCTTAAAAAAAAAAAAAAGAAAATATCTCTGTGGACACCAGGAATGCTGTGGTAACTACTCATAAAAACAGAATACTCATACACATAAGGTAAGTATTTTAAAAATTTAAAAATAAGATAATTGTCTTAGTTAAGGTTTCTTTCTATGATTATAAGAAAACACTGTGACCAAAAGCAACTTGAGGAAAGAGTTTACTCAGCTTACAATTCTATAATATAGTTGACCACTGAGAAAAGTCAGGGAAGGAACTGAAGCAGAAGCCATGGAGGAATGCTGTGTACCGGCTTGCTCCTCACTGCTCAGTTTGCTTTCTTATGAAAGCAATTTGATGAAGGCATTTTCCCAACAGAAGTTCCCTCCTCACAGATGCCCTGGCTTGTATTAAGCTTAACAAAAATTAACCAGCACAAGTGACCCTGTGTCAAGACACAGTCTCCTCTCTTATTCAACATTCTACATTCAACTTTCTGAGCCTTACCCAGAGGAATTAAATAAAAGAACTAAATACAGGTTAAAAAGGATGAATCAATCTTAATATGCAGTGACATAATCATCCACATAAAAGTTCAAAAAAAACTGAAAGAAAAAATTTACACAAATTAATAGGTATGTTTTAATTGTGGTTCAAGATATAAGATCTATTGTTTTTATTTTTCTAAGCCCATTTCAGGGCTGGGGCTGTAGCTCAGTGTAATCTTACATAGCATGAAATGAAACCCTGGGTTGAATCCCCAACACAGCAAAACCCAAAATTACTGAATCAGCGAATACCAAAATAAAGACAGACCAGAATCATAGTTGGAAAGATTCAATACTATAAAGATGAAAGGTCTCTGAGACATAATATAGATTGAACACTATACTAGCTGGTTTTGTTGTGTCAGCTTGACACAAACTGGAGTTATCACAGAGAAAGGAAATGCCTCCATGAGATCCAGCTGTAAGGCATTTTCTCAATTAGCGATCAAGTGGAGCAGGCCTAGCCCAATGTAGGTGGTGCCATCCCTGGGCTGCTAGTCCTGGGTTCTATAAGCAAGCAAGCTGAGCAAGCCAGGGGAAGCAAGCTAGTAAGTAACATCCCTCCGTGGCCTCTGCATCAGCTCCTGCTTCCTGACCTGCTTGAGTTCCAGTCCTGACTTCTTTTGGTGATGAACAGCAAAGTGGAAGTGTAAGCTGAATAAACCCTTTCCTCCTCAACTTGCTTCTTGGTCATGTTTTGTGCAGGAATAGAAACCTAACTAAGACAAACGCAAAACAGCAAGTCTTTTGTTGTTGTTATTGTTTTTAAGAAACTGACAGGTTGTGATTTTGTCCATGATGGTGGTGGTTTTGAGACAAGCCTTTGCTATGTAGCCCCAACTGACCTGGAATTTACTATGTAAACCAGGCTGGTCTCAAACTTGCAGCAATCCTCCTGTCTCTATCTCCTAAGAGCTGGGATTATCAATGTGCATCACAAGCCAGGACAGACAAGCTGTTTTAAAACTGTGTATGAAAATGGAAAGAGTTCAGAATAGCCTGGGGAAATTTGAAAAGAGACAAGGACCAAGTGTCACATAACACTAAGCAACAGAGGATCCCTTTAGCAGGATCTTAGAGTTACAGATAATTTAAAAAACAGATTCACAGGCATTGAATGAAGCTGGGGGAGGGGTTGGGGAAGGGGGAGCCACACCTAGGTAGAAATGATTCTACAAAGCTGATTGATTAGAATGTCCTGATTATGGAAGAGATGGAACGCTGCAGATATTGAGTCTGGCTCTCTTAGGCTACCTTTAACCCCTTATGAGGGACTCATTGCTCACCTCTGTGTCTGACCTACATTCTTGCAGCTATCAGGCAAAACCTTTGGAGTGTATAAACTTAAAAATCACTAGTTTCCAGCAGCCCCAAAGCTAAGAATGTTACTGGATAACATTCATAACCTAAAGTAGAATTTCTCCCTTTGCTATAACCCACCCACCTTTTGTTCTCACCAATGAATTTGAAAAATGCCTTGATTTCTGACTCCTTTTATTTGATGGCCATCCAAGTTCATATAATTACTTCTACACTGCAGCATCTACATTGTAACATGTTATTCAGAGCAACTTGAATCTGTGTTCCCAGGCATAGTCATTTATATTTGGCCCAGAATAAACAATCTCTTATTCCTTTGAGTTAGAGCATTGTCTTGTACTGAGAGAAGAAAAATGAAAGACAATTGTACTGGAGTTTGGGAAATAAAAATGGGGCATGCAAGCTGGAGATCGCAACAGCTGCCAAAAGATGAAAAAGAAGAAAAAGGAAAATTGTACTCTCTGAATTAGATATCAAGAAATCAAACAGGCTTAGCACTGGTAGTCTGTAGCAGTCCCATGGGGGAGGTGGAGGGTGTGTATAGATGGAGATCTTCAAAGAATGAGAATGCCCAAGTCAGACAGCAGAAAGCATGCAGGCTGAACATCATGGATCTATAAGCAACTTAACCCCAGACAGGGGTTACTGGAGAACAAGGACAATTCTCATTTAGGGGAAGAGATATTCCTCCCCATCTTATGTCTTTATATATCATTGTTTTCTGTGTTCAGCCTGGGTTCAGGCTGTCCTCTTGGGATTGATTGTAAAAGGATTTTTCCCCCTTATTAAAGGAGATCTTGGCATTGCTTGGGCAAGGGACGCTCCAGATATCCACACAGAAGAGTATCATCAACCCTAAACAAGCCATTTGTAAATTTACAGATCATCAACCAGGCTGATGTGCCAGAGAGTATCACTGTGTTAATATTTGTGTATCAAAGGCGTTTGCAAACATGGGACCACCTTTTGCATGAGAAAAGATGTTATGGGTCAAAAAACATACTTTACCAGAAGAACTCAACATAATTATTGTGCTAGTTTGAAAGACCATGGCTTCCATAAGCTCATTTATTTGAATGCTTAAATCATCAAGGACTGGAAGTGTTTGGGTAGGATGAGGAGGTGTGGCCTTGTTGGAGTAAATATTGCCTCGTGTCTCTGTGGGTGGGCTTCGAGACTTTAAAAGCCTACAGGAGGCCCAGTCTGTCTGTCTCTCTTTGCTCTGCAAAGCTCTCATTTATAGCTACAATGACATGACTGTCTACTTTCCATTAAGATGATTATGGACCAACCCTCTGAAACTGTTAATCCCCAATTAAATGTTTCCTTTTATAGGACACTCCTTGGTCATAGTATCTTTTCACAGCAATAGAATAGAAACTAAGACAGTTATGCATTTATTTCCCAAAAGGTGCCAGGGAAGCAATCAGCTGCAAATGGCCATTTTATTCCATTCTCTCTTCCCTTCCTTTCATCTCCTATTACACACTAAGCCCATTTTTAACATTTACTATAAACAATAAAGTACTGGCACAAAGACAGAAACTTAAATCAATGAATGTGGTGAAGAAATTGACTTGAACATATATGGTTAATTGATTTTCAACAAAGGGGGAAAGTCTTTTCATAAACTGTGGTGGGTCAATTTTACATTCATAAGTAAAGAAACTTGATTCATCTCAAAGCACGTATCAAAAATGAACTGTAAATTGTTCAAAGTGTTAAATATGAGATAAAATAGAAAACTTCCAAGGGGCCAGAAAACAGCAAATTATTTTGTGTCCTTGGATTATGTAAAGATTCTTAAACAGAACACAAAAGTTTCAAAAATATTAAACTATAAATATTAAGAACAATGTTCAGAAAACACTGTTAAAGTACTCGACTAATACAGATGTAGAGGCTCACAGCCATCCATTGAACTGAACTCCAATGAAGGAGCTACAGAAAGGACCCAAGGAGCTGAAGGGTTTGCAGTCCCTTAGGATGAACAACAATATGAACTACCTAGTACCCTCAGAGCTCCCAGGACTAAACTACCAACCAAAGAGTATACATGGTGGGACTAATGGCTCCAGCAGCATATGTATAGTAGAGGATGGCCAAGTTGGCCATCAGTGGGAGGAGAGGCCTTTAGCCCTGTCAAGGTTCTATGCCCTAGTGTAGAGAAATGCCAGGGCCAGTAAGCAGGAGAGGGTAGGCTGGTGACCAGGGGGAGGGGGGAGGGAACAGGGGTTTGTTCTTGTTGTTGTTTTTTGTTTATTTGGGGTTTTTTGGAGGGGAAACTGGGAAAGGAGATGTAAATAAAGAAAAGGACATGTAAATAAAGAAAATATGTAATAAAAAACAAAGTCTAAAAAAAATTAAAAAAAAGAAAACACTGTTAAAAGACAGATGTGCAATACTAGTTCAAGGCCATCCTTGGGTTACATGAGACCTGTTTCAAGAAAGTAAGAGGGGATAAAAAGGGAGCAGTCCTGGCAATGGGAGGGATATGGGGAGAGGGAGGGCAAGAGAGAGGAGGTGGGAGAGAGGGAAAGAGGAAAGGAGAGGGAAGACAAACAAGGAGTGCAGGGACAGGTTAGAAGAGGTGAAAAGGGAGGGAGGACTTCAGAAAAAAAAAAAAAACAGCAGCAGGCATGGTGGCAATACACCTATGATCTCAGCATTTGTAGTTCCAGATCAGCTGAGTCCATATAAGGGAAAGACCCTGTCTTAAAACACCAAAAATAAAATTAAAAAAGACAAGACAAACAGGGGAGAATGCATGTTAAAACAAACAAACAAACCTATTTGACTTTAATCTCAGCATTCAGGAGACAAAAGGTAGGTGGAGCTCAGTGTATCTGAGGCCAGACTGATACATACATATTGAGCTGCAGGCCAGTCACAGCTACATAGTGAACCTTTGTCTCAAGGCGCATTCCTTTAATCCCAGCATTTGGGAGGCAGAGGCAGGCAGATTTCTGAGTTCGAGGTCAGCCTTGTCTATAGAGTGAGTTCCAGGTCAGCCAGGGCTACACAGAGAAACCCTGTCTCGAAAAACCAAAATAAATAAATAAATAAATTTTTTAAAAATTTACATTTCAAGTGTTATTCCCTTACCCAGTTTCCTCCTCCCTGAACCCCCCCATCCCATCCCCCTTCCCCCTGCTTCAATGAGGGTGTTCTTCCACTTAACCACCCACTCCCGCCTCCCTGTCCTCCATCCTCCTACACTGGGGCATCTATCAAGTCTTCATAGGAACAAGGACCCCTCCTCCCATTTATGCCTGACAAGGCCGTCCTCTGCTATATTTGTAGCTGGAGCCATGTGTACTCCTTGGTTGGTGGCTTAGTCTCTGGGAGCTCTCGGGGGTCTGGTTGATTGATATTGTTGTTCTTCCTATGGGTTGCAAACCCCTTCAACTCCTTCAGTCCTTTCTCTAACTCCTCCATTGGGGACCCTGCGCTCCACCTCTGTATGTGTAAGGCTCTGGCAGGGCCTCTCAGGAGACAGCTATGTCAGGATCCTTTTAGCAAGTATTTCTTAGCATCCACATAGTGTTGGAGTTTGGTGACTGTATCTGGGATGAATCCCCAGGTGGGACAGTCTCTGGGTGGCCTTTCCTTCAGTCTCTGCTCTGCACTTTGTCTTCATATTTGCTCTTGTATTTTGTTCCCCTTTCTAAGAAGAACCAAACCACCCACCCTTTGGTCTTCCTTCTTCTTGAGTTTCATGTGGTTTGTGGACTGTATCTTGGGTATTCCAAGCTTTGGGGCTAATATCCACTTATCAGTGAAAACATACCATGTGTGTTCTTTTGTGATTGGGCTACCTCACTCAGGATATTTTCTAGGTCCATCCATTTGCCTAAGAACTTCATGAATTCATTGTTTTTAATAGCTGAATGGTACT
>JADRCD010140134.1:0-15656 GCA_019843815.1 Montemys delectorum | reverse complement strand
GGGGGGGCAGAGGGGTAAGACTAATCAGGAACAATGGAACAAAGAGAACCAACACCTAGGTGGTGGCATAGGCCTGAGGTCTCAGCACTGTGATTTGGAGGCAGGGGGTCAGGAGTTTGAGGCCAGCCTTGACTACATGAGACCCTGACCTGGAAAAGCAAAATGGAAAGAAAAGAAAGATACCCCTCATACCATAACGGCCTTTATGAGAATTAGAAAACCAGCCGGGCGGTGGTGGCGCACGCCTTCAATCCCAGCACTTGGGAGGCAGAGACAGGCGGATTTCTGAGTTCGAGACCAGCCTGGTCTACAGAGTGAGTTCCGGGACAGCCAGGGCTACACAGAGAAACCCTGTCTCAGAAAAACCAAAAAAAAAAAAAAAAAATTAGAAAACCACAAATTAAATTTCTCATTAAAAAAGCTTACAAAAGTTTATAAAGCATCTCTCAGATCATTTCAATAAAAATTTATGTTTAAGACCTCATTGTGTTGAACACATATTCATTCCCTCCCTCCCTCCATTCCTCTGGATTGTTGGGTTCTAAATATTTAAATATTTTAACTACCTCATTCAAGTATAATTGGTATGCAATAGATTGAACATATTTAACACATACAACTGACATCTGTGCGTTCCCACAAACCATCCACAATCAACACAAGTCAGTCAATCTAACCCAGGTTTTTCTCTCCCCCCCCCCATCGGTCCATCTTGGCAATCAACCCCCTCCCACCCCCAGACACAGCTGGTCTGTGCCCTTACATTATACAAATTCTGTAATTTTGTTTAAATCCATAAAATGATGGTGGGTGTGAGCTGTGTTGCCAGGTTCTTTTTCACTCAGCAGCATGGGTCTGAGGACCCTGCCTGTGGGAGGATGGACCAGTGCTTAGCCTTTTCCATAGTTGGGCGGATCCCATCAAGCGAGGGTGTCACGAGTTGCCCTCCATGTTTGCTCTGGAGTTCTTCTTGTTACTTTTGGGCTGTGAGCATTGGTGCGTGTGAAAGTTGGAGTCCTTAGGGGAGCACCCAGGCATCCTTGGGGGAGCACCCAGCATAGGATGGCTGTGGGGGAAATGTGTGGTCACCAGGATGGAGCTATACTGCTATACGGTGCTGGAACCACCTCACCCATCACCGGCAGCTGTAAGCACACTAGTTCCTCAAAAAAAGGCAGAGAATGTTGATCTCTCAGGTCTTGTCCTTTACATTTAGTCATTTACTCTTGGCAG
Organism: Montemys delectorum; assembly: GCA_019843815.1. Lineage (NCBI taxonomy): Eukaryota > Metazoa > Chordata > Mammalia > Rodentia > Muridae > Montemys > Montemys delectorum. Next base: position 14,423 of record JADRCD010140134.1, on the reverse strand, counting down.
CTTAAGAAAGAGCAGTTTTGTCGTTAATGTCTAATGTCTTAAACTGTTACTTTTAAATTTTGCATATATTTAATCTATCTATGTTTGAGACAGGTTCTTTCGTATCCCAGATTTTGCTCTGACTTGTTACGTAGCCAAGGGCAACTGTGAATTTCTGATCCCCTGCCTTCACTTGCTGAGTACTGGGCATGCACTACCACACATGGTTTCTGCAGGGCTGGGGACTGACCCCCAGTGCACTGTGCCAACTCAGCCTTCTTTCTGCTTTTTCCAGACTGCCTCTGTGAACTAGATCTCTCTTGCATGAAAGCACATAGCTTTCTGTCGGCAGCACTCAAGCCAAGGTGTGTTCTGAAGGCTACCGACTACTAACTAATATTATCTCTTCCGGGCATTCTCTCCCGGGGAACAGTCAGCATGATACCTTTTTGGGTACTGAAAGGATGGGAGAAAGAAAAGGAACCTCTTTCCTGGAACTGACTTTCTGAGAGCTGTCTATGACTCCTATGACTCGTGTTTGTTTGTTTGTTTGTTTGTTTTCTTGTTTTGTTTCCTTAGCTCTGAACCCCATAGCACATCCTGCCACAGATTCCCCCAGATAATATCCGGAAGTCAGGTCTCCACTGTAGTCTTGCCTCTGTTAGAAAACCTCAACGGCTTCCTCAGAAGGGCTACTCAGTCGACTGACTGTGGGTTAGCCCAAGGGAGATGAGCAGACCAACCTTAGGCTAGCCCAGAGAGGTGCATGCCTGGAATCTGTTTGTTGTCTTAAGTCTTCAAACTGTTCTCCTCCACTGGCGAAATAGTTAAGGGCTTTCATTTAAAAATCAGAATTTTGGATTTCTTATGCAAACCTCCAATATTCGCACACCAAACCCAGGTCCCCACAAGGCAATAAACAAACCGCTGTGCATTAATTGTTCCATGTAGACTGTCTCCAGCTTCCCATCAACTCCACTCCTACCAGCTGTCTTCCTGCAGGCAGCAGGGGATTTTTGTTATTTGTAATTATTTCTATTAGCATGGAAAGTATTTTCTTTTTTCTGATTCTTTAAACATTTTATTTAGTTTTATAAAGATTTATTTGTATTTGTGTGTGTGTGTGTGTGTGCGTGTGCGTGTGTGTGTGTGTGTGTATGCAGTGCGTATGCATGAGTGTGTGTATGCATGTGTGTCTGTGTCTAGGCCAGAAGAGGGGATCAGTTACAGGAACTTGGGAGAACTGAACTCTTTGGAAGAACAGCAAGCACTCTTAACTGCTGAGGCATCTTTCCAGGCTCCTTGGTGAGTGAGTGTTCTCTCTCTCTCTCTCTCCCTCTCTCTCTCTCTCTCTCTCTCTCTCTCTCTCTCTCTCTCTCTCTCTCTCTCCTTTTTGAAATATGAAAAGGTAACAGCTTGATAAGGCCAAATAAATCATAAATGAAAGGGGCAAGAGTTTTGCTTATGGGAATCACCTTAATTAGGATGAGAAATGTCTACAAACATGGTTTTGCATCAGCCTGATGTGCTGTTGGATGGTGGCAGACACTTAAGAGCAGGGCCCAGTGACATTGAGGTATGCCCCTAAAGGTGATAAGAGGGTGGCCTTATCTTCTCTGTCTTGTGGCTTCCTAGCTACTGCAAGGTAAAAAGACCTTCTCCACTGCACACTCCTCTCAGGAGTTCTTTTTTTTCTTTTCTTTTTAAAAGGATTATACTGGTTGAATAGATACAATAGCAAAATCTGTATAACAAAAGATATAAACAAAATTAGTACACAGAAGACACCTTGGGAAATATAAATTATTAGTCCTTTAAAAATTTTAAAACCTTTCCAAATCAACAGGTAAAAGCTGATCTAAGAAAGTAGCTGGACTAGGAGCATATACAGACTGTGTGCTTCTATTTACGTTGCCCCTCTTTCTTTCTTAGGCCTCTACAGGGCTAAATCTACAGGGCCCAGTGGCCATCGTCAGAAACCTAGGAAACCTGAAGCCAAATCAACTCGGATCTCAGGTGTTTGTCACAACAGCAGAAAGGCAGGCCAACAGGAATGAAGACAGTGTCTAAAGATTGATTGCGGAAGACGTATGCATCTGTCTTACCGTTGTGTCCTCTACTTAAGTGCATTTGAAATAGTCTCTGCAGGCATCAGGTCTCGAGACCTCAGGCAGAAGACTGACTCCTCCCCTGAGCATCCAGTGTTAGCAACACAGGCTCAGTTTGATTATTTAACTCCATATTCTCCTGGTCCTGTTTATCCTAAATGGTAGCACTGTAGCCGAGTTCATATGCTATGTGCTGGGCCTAGAATCTCCCCCAGTTCCTGCCATAGCCAGTTCTCAACCTGACTCCCTTAGGAAGAGGACATCTGAAGAGCTGGAGGAGCTGAGAAGTGCCAGAGGAATGGCTTCCCAGAGACCCTTTCCTCTGGGCCTTCCTGTCTGTAATGGGGTGTCCTCATTGAACAGACAGGAAAGGGTCACTGAGTAAAGCAGCCGAGTGAGCCTGAGCCCTCAGTGCCCTCACTGTTCTTCCCCATTTGTAGAGCTTCTTCAATAACATTGATGACGGCCGTCAGCCATTGAGACAATTTCTAGAGATTCTAGATGTTTGTTACTCACCTTATTTTAAGGCAGGTCACTATCGATCCTTGCTTCCCCATGAGTAGGTGCTCCAGACTCTTGACACTGGCATGCTGGAAACAGACCTCACTGATATTTTTAATGTCCTGTTACTTCCTGAGTGCTACTGCTGAACACTTTACAAAGACATACTCAGATCTGCGCTCATTGTTGACTTGATTTTTTTTTCCTAAATATTGATCTTAGTGGGGGTTCTTTCGAGTCCCCTAATGAACACAGAGGTTAATATATGAATTCTAGCATCTTTTTCTGGCACTCTGTGGCTTCCTTACTTTTTTCTTAATGATGACTTTTAGCCAACAGTACTTCCTAACTTGACAGAGTCCAATTATAATGCCTTAGCAGCTAGCATTTTCATCTATCATTTTGAAGAAATCTGTGACTTGCCAAAGAGTCTGAAGATATCCTTCTAAGTTTTCGCCTAGAAGATTTTTATTTCAAAACCTTAACTATCTGTATATAAGGTGGCATTCGTGTCACTTCCAAGAATGAATTCCATTCACTGAAAAAAAATCCTTTACTTAACTCAAATTCACCCTTGTCTTGAATCAAGTGACTATGCAGGTGTGTATCATTGTCTTAGTCAGGGTTTCTATTCCTGCACAAACATCATGACCAAGAAACAAGTTGGGGAGGAAAGGGTTTGTTGAGCTTACTTTCACATGGCTGTTGATCACCAGAGGAAGTCAGGACTGGAACTCAAGCAGGTCAGGAAGCAGGAGCTGATGCAGAGGCCACGGAGAGATGTTCCTTACTGGCTTGCTCAGCCTGCTCTCTTATAGAACCTAAGACTACCAGCCCAGGGATGGCACCACCCATAAGGGGCCCTACCCCCTTGATCACTAATTGAGAAAATGCCTTATGGCTGGATCTCATGGAAGCATTTCCTCAACTGAAGCTCTGTTCTCTGTGATAACTCCAGCCTGTGTCAAGTTGACACACAAAACCAGCCAGTACAATTATTTTCTGAATTCTTTCCTTTATTCCTCTGGTCTATATGTACCATCTTGGTTCGGCCTACATCATCCTTAACTAGCACTATTCTATAGGACCCCTTTAAATCTCACAAGTCCTGAGAGTCGTCCCTCTTTAAGATTTCTTTGGCTATTCTAGGACCTTTGTGTGTATCTACATAGATGTTGCCAACTGACAGTCACTCATAGGCATTTTGACCAGTGCAATTGCCTATTTGGATTTTGATCCAACTGTATTGACTATAAATCATAAGGCAAATTCAAATACCCTAATAGCCCTGAATCATCAGCTCTGCAATATAATTGATTTTTTATTTCTATCTAAGCACTCACTGATGATCTCTGTCATGCTTGACTGTTTCCTTGTATGTAGCTTTGAGCACAGTATGTTGGACCAATGCTTAAAGACTTGGTTTTTATATCATAAGTAGTATTGGTTTGCAAATCCTTTCTCAAGTTCTTCTTTTCTTCTTTTGAGACAAGATCTCATGTAAGCCAGGCTGACTTTGAACTTGCCATGTAACCAAGAATAACTAGAAAGATACTATACTGAGTAAGGTAACTCAGGCCCAGAAAGACAAACATTGCATTTTCTCTCTTATCTGTGGTTTCTAACTCTAAATCTTCAAGTGTGGGTAACTATAGTAACCAGGAATGAGGGACCAGGATTGGGGGTGCAGAGGTAGCTCAGAGCAGAACAGCAGGATACAGGTGATATGAAGAGAGAAACGGAAACGAGGGAGGGGCTTTGGTTGGGGAGGTGGGGGAAGATAACAGAGAAAAGGAGGTGAGAGGGATAAATTACACTAATCATGCTTGAAAAAGACATGGGGAATCCTAAAATTACAGACATACACATTATATATCTTAAATGAAGTTATTTCACTTGGCATGACAATACTGCCCCCAGAGAGCCATGGATTGTCTAATAAAAACCCCAATACCAAGCATGAGAAACATCCTTTCAAATTGTTGATCAGGATTGTCCAAGAGATTCACCAAATGCTATTGCTATTGCCCTTGGTTGTCTCCCAAGTGGAAGGTAAGACCCTACTGCTGAACACTCCATGTACTTTGGACATAGGACTCAGGATTTTAGCTGGAACTGACGGGAAAGCCGCCTCCCTGAGGAGGAGGGGTACTAATTGCCATAGTACTGGAAATTGATCTGCAAATTGCCAAGGGAGGAAACAATCAATAGTCCTAGCCAACTGTCATAAGTAGGAACCACAAGGACCAGCTCGGCAAGATATCCCTAAAGCTGCAAAGTCAGCACTTACCCTTGATGACAACTAAGAGTGCTCAAGTTGGACTTAAAGCCCATTCAACAGGCGGGAAATCATCGCACACTGGAGATTTAGTCAACTACCCAGGCCTAGTGAGGTCTCAGGTCTTAAAGGAGAAACTCTATCCATTACATAATTCTTAACTGCACCCTAAACACTTGTCCTCACATCCACAGGCGAGTGTAGCTCTCACCCTTTGTCAGAGAGCTGTTGTTCACAGCATATGGAGACCATCGCAGAAAACCACCGTTGGTCAAAATAGGGAGAACAACGGGCCACAGGGTGCTCAGCACCAGTGAGTACATCTACAACACAGCCCCTGCACCCAAGGCTCAGAGACCATCAAGAAAGAGAGAACAGAAGGTTGTATGATCGGACCAGGAGGTCTGATGTGAGACTGTACTTTCTAGCCGTGCTAGGGAAACTGTACACATGCAGTCTCAATAGGGCTGCCTAAACAAGACCTGAACAATTCTATATCAGTTTGATACCCCAGCACAGATGGTGGAAATCTCATGGGCCTTCCTCTTGATGAAGAACTATGAGTATTTATCAAGTGCTGGTGGCAGGGCGGGGCGGGGGGTGGTGTTAATGTTTTCCAAGGATGGGCCCTGATGATTGGTTTTTTAATACCAAGTGATTGATTAGTCCTAGAAACATGTACATGCAAGCCACACTGACAGTACTGAGTCATTGTACTGGATATTGACAGTACATTTATTTGTTTATGTTTATATGTATAAGTAACAAAGTTAGAGAAGAGAGTGTGAATTTGGGAGGCGGGGACCTGCAAGGGGTAGGAAGGAGGAGGGAGAGGGGAGAAATGTTGTAAAATAGTTATATTTTAATTAAGTAAAAATAAATATCTAAAAGGGAGCCAATGGGAGGTGATGCAAAAATTAGCTATTAAAAATTAATCCTGACAATAATTTTATTTTTTAAAAGGACTTCGAATTTCCAATCCTCCAGCCCCCGCCTCCTGGGTGCTGAGATTGTAGGCCCGTACCACCATACATTGTGTCTGTGTGGCTGAGCATCCATTCCTGGCGTCCTTCATGCTACTCAACTGCACCAAGTGAGCAGCCCACCCTCAAGCTCTACTTTCTGCTCCCTTGTCCTAGAACACAGGAAGCCAGGTCATTCCATGTGCTGATCTCAGGACCCAGCAGCTGTTCTCCATTCACACACTTATTCCATTAGTGGATTCTTTGTTAGCTCCTGGGTATGGATTAAACTTCTGCGTATATGATCGTTTGTTTCTTCAAATATTTTCCCTACAGTATAACCTCTATTGTTGACACTCACTTAAAATTTTGTCCATTTCTTCATTAATGTCCCTTCCATTGTCAGATAAGCCAAATTTTCAACTGAGCTTCATTGAAATAACTGGACATTTCTTTACTATATCTAATTGAATCTGGAATATTGTAATATTACCAATCAAGACTAAAACTGAGTAAGATAAGAATTAACTTCCTTCTCTCTACAGCTTCCTGTTTGCATGTGTTCTCACGAAATCTCTTTTTAGTGCACTATTCTGACTCTCATTGTATTTCTTCTAAACTACAGCTCATAAAAATTGTCGCAAGAGTGTTTCCCAATTCCTGGAAACATTCTTATTTCCCTGTTGCTGTCTCCTTTCCCCTCAAACTTTAAATATTGGTTACTTCCTATACTGCGTTAATAAGTAGAAGCCCAATTTTCTTAATTACTTTCAGTGATATAATTCATTATAGTGACTAAACACTTTACCTATTTAGGACAAAGGATTTGATTAGTAGTACTATCTTAACACAGTGATTACTCTTGGTTGCCTGGTAGTGTTCTATGCAAATGATCCTGAACTAGGTGGAAGGACACATTTTGTAACCTATGTTATCAGAAAAATTCAGATAACATGACTTTTATAATAGATATTGGCTCAGTTGTGGTTTAAAAATTATTCTCCTAGAGAATTGCAAAAGGTATATATAGACACATGGAATGTCAGCTTGGAGATAGCACGATTCTTCTGCCACTGCTGGGGTTGTGAGCAAGGGCCGGGTTTGTCCGCGGCTTGTGGAGGGACCGTGCTGATTACAGCCTTTATAGGGTCAGTGGAAGATGTCGTCCCAGAGTCAGCCCAGTCTCCTTCATAAGTACATGGGCGTCTTCTTCTCCACCATGTCTTCAGAAGAACTCCTTGACTCCTTGGACTCTTTTGATGCCAGAGAAGACGACATATTTCTGGTTTCCTACCCAAAATCTGGTGAGTTTTTCCCCTAAATGTACTAAAAGGTATAGAGATGCAACAGTAAAAGGTAAAAACATTATTTCCATTTACTTATTGTATTGTAAGATACAGAGATGCAACAGTAATAGAAACATTGTTTCTGTTTATGTATCAGACATTTTATGCCAAAGAGGGGGGATGGTCTTCAAGGATCTAGACTTCTTACTTTAAAAAGACTCGGGTGAAATGATTGAAGCTCTGCTAAAGTTTTCCTTTTTATTTGATTTATAAAGGTGCACAAATGTTGATATATCATATGGAATAAGCAAAATAGCTATGTAATAGGTTCCCTTTGTATCTTGTCGACACCTTCATGATGACTAAACAACCTTTGCTCAGTTCATACTTAATTGTCTATAACTTTTTTCTTCTACGCTAATAAGAGCCATAAATACTTTCCCCGCTAAAGTTTTACTTTAGCAGAACCGATTCATATAAAATTGTACACCCATGGGTGTCATTGAGTAAGCAATGCCAGTCTGTACTTTCTCGGACTTGGTTCTATGATAATTTTGCTTGTTATGTAACATTCAGTTGCCTGCTACGATTTCCATAATAGTGGTCACATAGAGACAGTGGCTACAAGTAAGGAGTTCAACAATGAGCAGCCAAGCCGCTGCTGAGTCAGTTATGAACTGTAGTAACCAGTTAGAGCCGGTCATCAGTGTGGGAAGAAGCAAAGTGCACAAAAGTCAGAGGTTTTTTTGAGAACACACACACACACACGCACATGCACACGCACACGCACACACACACACGCACACACACACGCACACGCACACACATACACACGCACGCACACCCCCACACACACACGCACACGCACACACACGCACACGCACATACCTGCAGGGAAAAAACTCACACTAATAGAATAAATAAATCTAAGGAAAAAAAGACCTTTGTAAAGTACACTTAACATAAAACTTACTTATAAAGCAACAGCCCAGGTTCAGAGGTGAGGAGGACATAATATCTGTCCCAAAACCGGGAGTAACTGGGACCAACAGGACCCAGGCACACAGGAACTCTGCCAGCCCAATGACTCGGGTTGCTTCTGGTCTGTATGGGCCAGTCTGTGCCCTGAGCAGAGACATTGGGTGCAAACTCTGCAACCATTCCCAAAACACCCAGAGGAAGCTACACTCCCAGGTGCTCTAACAAGCCCAGGGTCACAGGATCCCAGAATCACAGGATCACAGAGACAGCTTGACTCTGAGGAGTTCTGACACAACCAGGATCACAGGAAGAACAGGCTCCAGTTAGATTTAGCAAGGGCAGGTAGCACTAGAGATAACCAGATGATGCAGGGCAAGCGTAAGAATACAAGCAACACAAACCAAGGTTACTTGGCATCATCAGAATCCAATACTCCCACCATTGCAAGTCCTGGACACACCATTACACCGGAAAAGCAAGATTCAGATATAAAATCACTTCTCATGATGATGATACAGGACTTTAAGAAAGACATAAATAGCACCCTCAAAGAAATACAGGAGAACACAGGTAAACATCTAGAAGCCCTTCAAGAGGAAACACAAAAGTCCCTTAAAGAACTACAGGAAAATACAATCAAACAGGTGAAGGAAATGAGCAAAACTATCCAGAACCTAAAAACTGAAATAGAAACAATAAAGAAATCAGAAAGAGAGACAACCCTGGAGATACAAAACCTAGAAAAGAAATCAGGAGTCATAGGTGCAAGCATGACCAACAGAATACAAGAGATAGAAGAGAGAATCTCAGGGGCAGAAGACACCATAGAAAACATTGACACAACAGTCAAAGAAAATGCAAAAAGCAAAATCCTCCTAACCCAAAACATCCAGGAAATCCAGGATGCAATGAGAAGACCAAACCTAAGGATAATAGGTATAGAAGAGAGTGAAGATTCCCAACTTAAAGGGCCAGTAAATATCTTTAACAAAATTGTAGAAGAAAACTTCCCTAACCTAAAGAAAGAGATGTCCATGAACATACAAGAAGCCTACAGAACTCCAAGTAGACTGGACCAGAAAAGAAATTACTCCTGTCACATAATAATAAAAACACCAAATGCACTAAACAAAGAAAAAAATTTAAAAGCAGTAAAGGAAAAAGGTCAAGTAACATATAAAGGTAGGCCTATCAGAATTACACCAGACTTCTTACCAGAGACTATGAAAGCTAGAAGATTCTGGGCAGATGTCATACAGACCCTACAAGAACACAAATGCCAGCCCAGGCTACTATACCCAGCATTAAATTACCTTAGATGGAGAAAACAAGGTATTCCATGACAAAACAAAATTTACACAATATCTTTCCACAAATCAAGCCCTACAAAGGATAATAAATGGGAAACATCAACATAAGGAGCAAAACTACACCCTAGGAGAAGCAAGAAAGTAATCTTTCAACAAATCCACACAAACCTAATCCCACTTCTTACAACAGAAACAACAGGAATGTGACAATTACTTTTTGTTAATATCTTAATATGAAAATTAATAGTACCAACATATCCTAATCGATTGAAATCCAAAAATATGAGGAATTAGAAATTTATTGACTGTCATCCAATTGTCTCTCTAATTTGGCAATTGGAGGAATAGGTCCAATATTTGACAATCCATATACACTTTTAGCTTGTTTGTTTGTGACAATGTCTTGCTGTGTACAACATAATGGTTTTGAGATCTTTCTTTTCCGATCTCAGCCTCTCTATTAGTAGTATTGTTTATTTCATGTTTTTACACTATACTATGGTTTTCAGAACAGCTTACATATTTTAAAAGTATTTATATACCCAAAAGAAATGTAGACAATTAAATTGGGAGGGGGCTTGTAAGAGAATGACAAAGAGTAAGACTGAATGCTTTGCTTTGACGTTAGTAACTCTTGTATCAAGTTACCACAGTAAGTGCCAAGATTTTAAGCTCTACTACATATAAAACAAACAAACAAAAACACTTTATATATTTATGCTCATTTAAGAAAATATTAGTAGTGACGTATTATTTTGAAATATAAGTTAATATGTTTGGAGTTATTTAAAACTTATATTGAGAAAAATGTATGTATTTTCAGAATTGCCATAGACAAGCATCTACATAAGACTGTTAAACTGATTGTTGTTTTATATCAAACAACTTTTATAATACTCATTTTTATTGTTATAATATTTTACAAATTTTAAAGAATATGACAAAAAAGATATTGTAGGTGTTGAAGGGGGGTCTCAGGGAGGAGTTGGGGTACAAAAGGAAAACAGGAATGTGATTAAATTCTATTTACTTAAAATATGTTTGTAAATATTAACAAATTCAGATAAAACCATGTAAATTTTTCTCATTATAATGTAATAAAACTTAAAAAAAACTTATAAAGCAAGTCAGATCACTTTAGACTGAGTATTTACTTATTCAGCCATGAAGTTGTGCATGTTACATGTCACTGAAATCACAATAAAATAAGACCTAGCCTGATTTAACCTCCTCTGGGATGTAGTCTTCAAATTGGCAAAATGCCCCCACTCCCTCTGTGAGCTTTAGTTTCTGTGCTGCAAAATTGGGAGACAGCTGTCATTTGCTCCAGCAAAGCGTGTAGTTGTATTCTTGGCTGGGTATGTATTGATGGGACGTTCAGGGAAGAGTACTTGTGTAGCATGAACGGAATACAGGGTTCAGTCCCGTGTCATCTCCTGTGTAACAATCCCCTGTATTACAAACAGACACAAGAGCACTGGGGCAACAAGATGGCCAGCATGTAGGTTAACGCCCTTGCTGTGCTATCCTGGCCACATGAATTTGATCTAGGGAGCATAGATAACGTGGAAGACAAGACCAACTCTACAAAGTTGTCCTCTGACTTTCATGGGCGCTCTGTGACATTCACTCCTCCACATTATGTGCAAATACAATAACAACAGATTCAATTTACAACAACACCATCCCCACTCCCTACCGCACCCCCAAAACACCAAAACCAAAACAGAACTCTGTGCTTTCTTCAGATTCTATGGTATCAGCCTTTTATCTCTCTGAGTATGACGAACACTAACAATTTAAATGCTTGGTCTGCATGGGTACTATTCTGTGCATACAGGAGATCTATGTGTCTCTCTCCAAAAGGTGAACAGGGAGCTGAACACACACATATGCCAGAGTAACTGTGTTCTGATGTGTGTTCTAACAGAGGAAGGGGCTGAGTGCCATAGGAGACAGAAAGGGAGAGGAACTGTGGGGGAGGGGTGATTGAGAGGGTAGAAGATAGCCTAAAAAGGAGAAGAGCTCATGGACTGTGGGAACCACATTACGGAACATGCCTGTGAGCTGGTGATCAGCAGGGTCTAGAAGGGAATACTAGCAAATTATTTTAAGGGAAGAACTCAGCAAGCATCCTGTACAAACCTTTGCACTCTTAGAACCAAAGGCTACTCCACAAGCCAACTTAGCATTTCACCAGGTTCCAGGGGTGAGAGCATCAGGACTGCTGACAGCAGTCACACTTGCCCTGTTCACACAACCTACTTGTGCTCTCCGTGCTCGGCTGCAACATTTAATTAAAACTGCATTCTCCTTTCTTTTTGTGTGCAGGCACCCACTGGCTGGCAGAAGTCATTGAGCGCATTCCCAATGCTGGCATCACACTCACATCTCCTATTGAGTTGGGAGACATTTCTAAATTTGAAGAGCTGAAAATGGTTCCTAAGAGAAGAGCTATCCCAACTCATCTGAACTACGAAATGCTTCCGGTGACTGTGAAACAGAAACAGTGCAAGGTAGGTGCTGCTGCCCAGGGGCAGCCTCGGGATGCTCAGTTCTTCTGCTCACGGGCAGCCTTGGGATGCTCAGCTCTTTTTTAACACAAAGATTCATTTTCTTTTTATTTGATGTGCAAGTGTGAGTGCCTTCAGGTATGTATGTGCACCATATGCATGCAGTGGCTTTGGGGTCCCAAAGAAAGCGTAAGTTCTTCTATAACTGGAGTCATGGGCAGTTGTAAGCCACCATGTAGGTGCTAGGAACTGAACCTGGTTCTCTGCAAGAACAAGCAGTGCTCCTAATCACTGAGCAGTCTCTCCAGCTCCAGGGCCCTTGGGTTCTTGCCCAGTCATGGGGCTTGATGGTAGCAAAACAAGTGCTGTTTATATCTATTTGTCTTATTTTTTTCTGGGAAAAGTTATGATAGGAAGAAATGATAAAGGACAGCTCCCTTGAGCCATTATTAACTCAGGGGTTATACTTTTTAAAAGCCAATTATAATTTGAAAGAACATTTTCCATTTTCACAGCTTTCTTTTCCTCATTTACATTTTCGTATGTGAGTACACTGTAGCTGTCTTCAGACACACCAGAAGAGGGCAACAGATCCCATTAAAGATGGTTGTGAGCCACCATGTGGTTGCAGGGAATCGAACTCAGGACTTCTGGAAGAGCAGTCAGTGCTCTTAACCACTGAGCCATCTCTTCTGCCCTCCTCATTTACATTTTCATGGAGGGATTTTTGCATGATAAAGGGATGAAGAGACCATGCCTTTAGTTCATGTGTAACAAATATTCTCAATTTGATTGAAATGTATCTACACAGGAAAAACAATACTAGGAGTAAATAGCCCAACAAGAAAAGTGAATTTCTAGCATATGGCATTATCATTCATTGTAATCTTTTTAGGATTATGTCGATAAGGAACATTTTGATAAGAAGTAAAGCACAAGAATATTAATGTTTGGAAATCAGAGACAAGACAGGTATAAAGTTCCCAGAAATGAAGCCTCTGGCAACCACAGCAGCCATTTTCTAACTGCACAAACCGAAACAAGGTGCCTGTGCCCGTCAAGGTACAGACAGAGGAACCTCTTTCCACGGTCATCTTGTGACCGTAGCTCTGCACTGGCCCTTCTCCACACAAATATAAGTAGACACAATCAATCATGGGTGGGTGTCAGGGATTTTCTCTGACCATCAGAACAGGGGAAGCTTAACTCAATTACATTCTCAAAACTCAACAAACCATTTTCCTTTCTCCCAAGCTGTTTCTGAGATAGTCAGGAAGGGAGTCAAACAGAGAGAGGCGGTCAGTCACTTGCCTTTCTTGTTCCTGGGTTAAATACAAAACAGACACATGGAAGAAACATTGGAGATGGGAGAGTAAGGAGGAGAATGGGGTGGGGGGAGAAGAAGAGAAATGGAGGGAGAGAGGGAAAGAGAGAGAGAGGATCTAATTCCAGTAACTGATGACATTCTCAAGCAATCATTACCAGCCAGGAAGTCTTGTGTCTGTCCCACACACATGACACCTGTGGGTCACAGGCCACTTGAGTAAGGACCGTAAGGCTGAGACAGGTTCTTTTTCACTTCTACACTGACAGAGCAGCCTTCATGTGCACTCTTTGTGAGTGAGCCTGATGGGAAGGAACTAAGCCTCTTCTGGTCTCCTCCAGATGATGGGAATAATATTAAATGACTTAGCAAACACTTTCTTATCTAAGTCAATTGCAGGTCCCCCAGTTTTCCATTGAAACATAAGCCGAACACCTTATTCCTATCAGCTCACGACACAATGCTGCATATAATTAAAAATGTAGGCCCTCCATGGATGTGCTTGTGGATTAGTCCTGAGGGCCTGAGAGTCAGCTGAGCTTTCCCTACCTCTGCAGGGCTGATGATCAGAGACCAGAGACTCGTCCCTCTAAATGTCACAAACCTCTCAGTTTCACTTAGCCTTTTGTTGTTTCTGCTTTTAAAAAAGATATTGCATGTGTATGGCTGGTATGCTTTCACGGGTGTCTCTGCACCTCATGTGTAGCTGGTGTGTGTGGTTGGGAGGGCACAAGAGGGTGTCAGGGAGTTACAGACAATTGTATTTGCTTCTTAATTTGTATTTTCCTTGTTCTCTTTCTGTTAGGAAAATACATAGTTTGAAATTTATATTTTGTTATTCCTTTTATGATGCTTAATGATGATTTTACTTTTATCATCTGTGTGTGTATGTGATGTGTGAGTGTGTGTGGTGTGTGTGTCTGTGTGTTAGTGTACATGTGCACACGCCTGTGCACGTGAGTGCAGTTGTCCATGGACACCTAAGGCATTGGATCTCTCTGGAGATGCAATGATGGGCAGCTGTGAGCTGCCCAGTGTGAGTGCTGGGAACTGACCTGGGGTCCTCTGAAAGGACAGCAAGGGTCTTAACCATGAAGCCATCTCTCCATCTCCCCGGGATGAGGTTCCTTTCCAGGAGTCTCCTAGGGTACCACCCTGACTTTTCTTTATAGCTCCTAACC
>JADRCD010140133.1:0-29292 GCA_019843815.1 Montemys delectorum | reverse complement strand
AGAGAGAGACAGAGAGAGACAGAGAGAGACAGAGAGAGACAGAGAGACAGAGACAGAGACAGACAGAACAGAAACAGAGACCTACACATATCTCAGCTCCTGTGTGCAAATGTGTATTCATATTTGTGTACAGACTCCCTGCTGTTCTGCATGTCTTTGCGTTGGAGGCAGGGGTGGGGGCAGGAATACAATGTTTAGGGCTGCTCGGGAGGACTGTCTCTTAAAACTTTATCTGGAATCCCTTTCCAGAGCATGTCTAGTGTTCACTTGGAACCTAAGAATTCTTTGAATAGATAGGGGAGCTGCCTTTCGGGGGCCACTGAGGCTGGTTCAGGCAGGACTGCGTCACAGAGCACAGTGGAAGGAGTTAAGGTAGGACTTCAGGGATCACAGTGACAGCGAATTGCTCTTTTGCCCTGAGAACAAATGGGGATCATTAGGACTGGGCTCTGTGGGCTGCCTTGGCCTTCTCAGCCCCTCTGCCTTCCTGGATACTCAGAGGTGTTAGAGAAGGGGCAGAGGAAAACCGAGGGTGGCAGGGATGCCTGGGTCTTGTCCAATCAATTCCAGACCTCCTCCTTCCAGAACGATTGGTGCTTTTAACCTTTTTTTTTTAGGTCACTTATTCCTCCAGGATTCAGATGAAAGTCTAAATAGACATTCCCTAGAAAAATGTATAAGCCTACAAAATGTTGCTTGCAGTGTCAGAGCTTGTGGGGCCTCAGGAAATGGTGCGTGAACCTGTGCTGGAAGATGCTCGTGCAAAGGAGAAGGGGCTGTGGTGGGCCGGCTTCTGTCTGGGGTGTCTGTGTGACACAGGCCAGGGTACCCTGTGGAGGATGAGCCTTTTGCTCTGCACCTTAGCCTTGGCCTGAGCATCTGGTGGGGCAGGGAGGGGCTGACCCACGTGACCCGTAGCTCCGTGACATTGGGCGGGCTGCCATTCTTTCTGACCTGCAAGCTGGAGATTAAGAAGACGTTGAGGATTATGCACGTGAAGACGTAACCTCGAGCCTGGCACGCAGCAGGCATCTGGCAGGACGTGGCTGCTGAGGTGGCTGTTGTCCTCAAGGAGTGGGCAAGCCTAAAGGAGGAGGCAGGACCTTCTCATTGTTTATCTTTTTGTTTCGGGGAATGTTGCTCAAGGTCTCCCTGGGCTCCTCTTCCTTGAGGGAAGCAATGAAGAAGTGTTTCTGTTGACGATCCTGTGTCTTCTAGTTAGGACACTGTATGACCACCTAGACACTGAGTCCCCACCCAGAACTGTCCACATAACCAGTAGGTTACCTGGCTGGGCTGGACCTTTAAAAAGAGACTTGAGGGGACTGTGGTTGACCTCTGGCCAGGCCTTGGTTTTCCATAATATAGAAGAAGGCTGGTCAAGACTCACTGACATCCTTCCTGCCCAGTGAAGACTAGCTTGTTACCAACGGCCTTCCAGGAGCCTAAGGTGGAAGCAGAGATTCCTCTCCTGCCTGGAGGTAGCCCTGAATAGGGATTTCTGGAACTTCTAGATTTTTCCATACCGAAGACACCCCCTGCTCCCTGGTACCCTGGCACTGAAGCACGGAAATTCAGAAATGTTAAGAAGATGGTTCTGTATCCCATATAGGATTAAGGTGGGACTGTTTCTAGGGACCCAGAGATGAACTCCTTCCCTCCTCTCTTGACCCCACTCCTCTGCCCTCCTTGGAATGAAAGAAATGGAAGCATACACTTAAAGTGGGCTACAGTGTCAAGCAGGGCTAGGGTGGGCTGGGGTAGTCCTCAGAGTTCCCTCCTACTCATTCAGTCTCTTCTGATGTCCAGAATCAATAGAAAGGGAGCAGGGTGGATGAAGAGGGGCAAGGAAAGCTCTGGAAAGCTCAGGCAAAGCCGTGGGTAGAGTGTCTCTCCTAGACATTGTATCCCCAGACCTCCATCTACCTCCACCTGCAGAGGTTAGAGAGGCAGAGACTTGCTCTGCAGACCTACAATTGTTGCTCTGGACAAAAGGAACCTGAGGGGAGGAGAGAGAGAGAGAGAGAGAGAGAGAGAGAGAGAGAGAGAGAAGAGGGAGGAGAAAGTGCAGCCCACTCTTTTCATTCTAGAATCAGGGATCTGAAGTTGACTCAAGCAGTACAGGGTAGGGGAGGCTGGGTGGGAGTGTGGGTGGCCCACAAAGTTGACAGGGACTTGGGGGCTGGCCCCTGAACCCAAACCTCTTCCTCCACAGCTTTTAGCCCTGTACCACGATTGGGGGGGAGGGTGTTGATGTGTGGGTGGTGGCCTGGCTTAGAGGAAGCTCCTTGCACTGGGCTTCAAGGTGCTGGATTCACAAGACCTCATGCTCGGTAGCATGTGCTTGGCCCTTTTGCCCTTCTGAGCAGAAAGGACAGCATCGTGGTGAGAGTAAGCTAAAGCACCAGGCCCCTCCTCGAGTCAGGACTATTTGTACCTAAACCCTCCTACCAGCAGCACTGGACCTCAAGGTACCTTTCCATCCATTAGCTCCACTCCTAAGGGGAGGTGGGCAAGGCATACTCAGCCATTTTACAGATGAGCAGACTGGAGCTAAAGGAGGGGTCAGGAAAGCTCAAGGAACTGTGACCTGGTTCCCCGGGAGGTTGCTGAGCAAGGCCCCCATCCGTAAAGCAGCTTGCCTTTCCCCTGTGACGCAGAGAAAAGGGCAGTGGTCTTTGTGGTGGTGGCAGGGGGCAGTGAGGGCGGATAACTGAGCGGGATGTCTATTTGCTGCCAAAATTCTGCTTTGAGTTCCCTGGGCTTCCTTGGATGAACCATTTGCTCTTTGTGTGCTCCAGCTTCACAGTGAAATGGGGGTGTCCTATCTCTGGACATGTCTGAAGTGCTGCCCTCTGAGGCCGCCCTTTTTGGTGGACTATGAGAAAAACTGCAGGTCTTGTGTTCCGGCGTTGGATGGGCTGTGGCGACTGTCCATGCACTGCACAGACAGAGACACCTCAGAGAGTGCAGTGATCTCTCCAAGGCTACAGTGATAGGCAATGGCATGGAGGGACCAGGGGCCAAAGGGTGGGAAATGGGGGACAGACAGGAACTGGATGGCAGGGAGAGGTGCGAGGACAGAGGAAGGGACAGCCTTTCCAGGCTTCTCCGAATCATCATCATCATCATCATCATCGGAGCAGCGAGAAGGCACATGTTCTGGTGCATGCTGCAGCCCTCCGCCCCCACACAGGCGCCCCCACACAGGCTGAGACACACTGACACTCTCCAAGCCTCCCCCCTCCCTCCTGCCTCCCTCCAAAGCACAGTGACATTGCTGTCAGCAGCCCCTGCAGCCTGGAGCTGCAGCCAGCCTTCTGTGTGCTGTGAGGGCAGCCCTCTGGACTAGTGCACACACACACACACACACACACACACACACACACACACACACGATGACACAGGACATATAACATAATATGAATCTACTTTTCAGTTTGAGGACAGCAAGATGGCGTTGGCTGGACTTCTCTTTCACTATTCACTCTTTCCATTTCTTCAGTCTATTTCTTTTTCTTTCCTTCCTTCCTTCCTTCCTTCCTTCCTTCCTTCCTTTCTTTCTTTTGGTTTTTTGAAACAGGGTTTCTTTGTGTAGCCCTGGCTGTCCTGGAACTCACTCTGTAGACCAGGCTGGCCTCAAACACAGAAATCTGCCTGTGTCTGCCTCCCAAGTGCTGGGATTAAAGGCATGCGCCACCACTGCCCGGCTCTTCAGTCTATTTCTTTCTTTCCCACTTTTCATCTCTAGGCAGATCCTCTGTTCCAGCTCACACTGTCCCTGAACGTACACAACCCAAGGTCTGCCCTCTTATGATAACTACTTCCATGAATTATTATGAGCCCCCCTCCGGCAAACCATGCTGCTGAGCCCCAGCCTGGCACTCTAGATGCTCGAAGTCCATGACTGCACATAGTATCAGGAGGTACTGTTCACCCCCGAGACTTACTTAACCACAGAATGTTGATGGCCTTGGTACCTTGGCATCATCTTATAGGGGAGGAATTGATCTGTGATCCTTGTGGCCATCTCCGCATGCTTGTCTCTGTCCCCGATCGTGGGCAATGTTCATCGTGCTCACATGCAGGACTTACATGGTCTCTGCCCTCATGGTTTGCACAATCCAGACATAAATTCCTTCTGGGCTGATTACTTAGATGCTCTGGGACGTGGAGCATGATGGTCCATGCCTATAATCCCAACACTCAGAAGACAGAGGCAGGTGGATCTCTATAGGAGTACAAGCTTGGCTTAACCTTCACAGTGAGTTCCAGATTAGCCAAGGCTACACAGTGAGACCTTGTCTCAAACTACCAAATGACAACAGAACAACAACAACAACAACAACAACAACAAAGGGATGGGTACCCCAACATCCAGTCCTTAAAACGCAGCTGGACAAGGGACAGGATCCCAAACAGGGGTGATGAGTCTTGAGATTCTGCTAGTGAGGAGCAGAGAGGTATTATGGAGGGCTGCCCTGAGGTGGCTCCGGGAGCTAGAGGCTAAGTGAGGCCTTGCCAGAGGGAAGAGAGGATGAGAGTGTTCCCAACCACAGTGAAGCTCAGGTAAAGCCTCTGAGAGGAGTCAGGGGCTCACATTCTTCTTAGGGGGCATATAGAGTCCCTTTCTTTTCTGGTCTGCAGAGTCTACCCCCCAACTTCCAGATGCTAAGTCCTAGGAGGAACAGTATAAGCCTGTGTCTGAAGAAGGCAGGGGTTGGGGGGAAAAGGGGGATGGCAGAGTGGTGGGGGTCCGGAAGGCAATACTGAGAAGTGGGGGACTTGAGGAGGCCACAGAGCCCTCTTTAGGGCTTGCCAGGGACCAAGAATCACAGAAGGCAGAACGTCTGAATGCCCAGAGAGAGAGAGAGAGAGAGAGAGAGAGAGAGAGAGAGAGAGAGAGAGAGGCAGGTTTAATTCCAACACCGGACAGCACATTCTTCTTCCTCTTTTTTTAAGATTTATATATTTCATGTATATGAGTACACTGTCACTGTCTTCAGACACATTAAAAGAGGGCATCGGATTCCATTGCAGATGGTTGTGAGCCACCACGTGGTTACTGGGAATTGAACTCAGGACCTCTGGAAGAGCAGTCAGTGCTTTTAACCTCTGAGCCATCTCTCCAGCCCTAGAGAGCACTTTCTAAGGATCAGAGCTGCTCCTGTTGCCAGCACCCTCTGGAGACGGGATTAATGTGGTCGACAGGCAAACTCCTTCATAGCCCTTGGCCTCCCCAGCATCCTCCTGACCAACCCTTCTGCCCTCAGTTTGTAACATGCTTGGTAGAAAGATTTGGGGGACAGTGAGGGGCTGGGGTACTCTTCGTTCCATTGAGAATAACCCAGGGTCCAGAGCTCTTGCTCTATGAACAGGGGATTGTGGCCCAGAAGGTCAGTGACCCACAAGAACTGGGCCTTCCAGCCTCCTTTTCCTCCAGGGCATGGCTCTGCCCCTAGAGCCTTCTCTGACACTGGGGCCAGTCTCTGTGATGCGCACCATGGAAGGGATGGGCCAGGTCAAAAGAAGAGCTTTCTTCCTTCTGCTTTGTCCAATTGTGGTTCTGCCCCCTAGGCACTGAGTATATTATGTCCCTATCTTTCCATTTTGTAACCCATTCAAGAAAAGGCATGTGCAAACAAACAGGGAATATGCTAGAACTTCTGTTGATTCAGTGTTCCCTTCAACAAACAGACTCTTCCCGTTCTGAGGCCTTCTGTGTCCTCCAAGAGACTTCTGCTGGGTTGGAGTGGGGGGGGGGGAGTTGCTGGGAGGAGGGGGGCGTACAGGACAGCTTGTCCCTGCAGCATCTTCTGGAGTCTGGGAGTGGGCGGTGCACCACCGCCCTGGGGACAGGAGGAGCGAGGCGAGGCTTCAGCAGCAAGTCCTGGGATGTTCTGGTCGTATTATGCTGTGGCATGTGGCCATCTGCTCACAGAGGTGCTGTGGAGACAGGAAGAGAGGGGCACATGAAGCAGAAGGCATCCTGGGCCCGGCCCAATCTCACCAGTTTGCTGCCTGGAACTGGCATAGCTCAGTTTTGTTTGCTTATTATTAAGAAAGGATACCATTGCCTAAAACAAACAAACAAACAAACAAACAAACTAATAAACAATCAAAAAACAAAAAGAAAAAGAGAGGGATTCTACTTAACTTCATTGACCGTTGGTTTCACTGATGGGAAAGACCTGCTTAAGGTTGCAGAGGGCTGGGAGCCATGAAATGCCTTGTATCAGATTCCCTTTGGCTTCCAAAATGGACTCTGCTGGCTACAGCTTTTTAGTGATCTTGAGGATTGGGGGGGGGGGTGTAGGGAATGCTTGTATAGGTTATGGCCACCCTCCCTGCACACTGCCTTCTTTTTCTAACAGGTGGAATCATTTCTCACAGGGTGGGCTCTCTCCTACCCTGATTGTGTAGTGTATTGAAAACAATGATCTGAGTTAGAAGGCCTGATCTGAATTTTCTCACCCCCCGCCCCCGGTTTCTTCACCTGTTGACCTTTGTAGTAAGATGTACTGGGCATGGCAGCTCACCACATCGCCACACTGTGGCCTATCAGGAGAGACAATGCTCTGGTGGCCAATATTAGCTCTTTGCCCTCCTGTAGATGTTTTAACCATACCTGCTCTGAGTTCTGCATCTTGGGCAGTCAGATCAGCTTGCCTGGGTTAAGCTACTGAGAATAATAGGACCAGGTTCAAATCCTATCCCAGACAGCAGGTCCATCTGTACTGGGCCAGGAACCTTCTGAGCTCATCTCCACTTGGCTCAGAGGGGTAGATGGTTCACAGATCTTAACAGAGGGAGCTCTGGGGGAGAGACTGGCTGGATGCTGCCATAGAGCCAGGAGGATGAATAACTCAAGGGATGGAACTGGAGTTCTGAAAGCAAGAGGAACTCACGAGTGTAGATGTCTAGGGGTAACAGCCAGAGTGATTAAACCCTTCTGAGGTAGTGGGGAGCCACGGGCTCCTTTGTAAAGTTGAAGAAGAGTGCACAGCCTTTGCCCAGAGCTCATGCAGACACAGGATCATTTTAATGACATTGTAAATGGGTTCATCGAAGCCTAAATCCTTCCTGGAGGCCTAGCTAATAGCCCTGGCCCAGGGCTGGAGGAGGAAGTGGCCAGAGAACAGATGCAGAGAGAACAGGGAGTGGCAGTTGATAGGCAATGGACAGAAGGACTATTATTGTTGAGGATGTACCACAGAGCCATGCGTTGAGGGTATCAAGTGCCCACAGGGTGGGGCAAGCAAGGAAGATTAGTCCTAAGGGGTGCTGCCAGGACTGGGGGGAAGGGGAGGCACTGGGTAGGCGAGCCTGGCATACGTATTTCTTCCATGGAGCGTTGGGGGTGGTGACCAGATTGCGGTGGGTTCCCGGTGTGTGGGAGGTGGGAAGAGGAGGCAGCGGATGTCGGACATTTGTTCTGGAAGTTTGGCAGCATGAAGGAAGAGGGAATAAGGCAACCAGGCTGCTGACTTGAGAGGACGTTTGTTTCACTTTATCAGGGGTAGGGGGGTCGGGGGAGGGGAATTTATGAAAGCAATCAATGGAGGGAAGTCCCTGAGGACTGGAAGCATCCCGGACAATCAGACCCCAAGGGTGCAGAGTGCAGGGCAAGTTCACAAGTAGGTTGTACCCAGAAAGTCCCCACACAGACATGTTCCTTTCTGCTGAGACCCTGGGAGGCTATGGAGGAAGGTGAAGTGGCCTGCCTTGGGGTGTCCAGGAGGAAGTAAGGCTAGAATTTGTCATTCCCCTCTTTTACATAGGGAAACTGAGGCCCATCAGGATAAGCCGGCTTGTAACCAAGCTGGGTGAGGATTCTGGTCTTCTCGTTTCCCAGCTGGTCCCCTGGCTGCCATGGCAACTCTTCAAGAGGGTCTAGGCCAGAGACGATTATGGGCACCTGTGGCTGGCAGTCAGCCACACCCAGGCCACCAGGCCACCAGCTCTGATTGTCAGCCAGAAAACAATTTCCCAGTTTCCGAGTCGCTCTTCACAGCCCATTAGCGCGTTTCCACATTCTCTGCAATAGACCCACTTTGCTGCCCTCAGGCTCTCTTCCTGGTGCTGGGTGGGGCCACCTTGCCCGTTCGCATTCACTTCTGGTGCACACACCCAGGAGAGACTGTTCAGCCCTGAAGAGAGGCCCCTTCCCTCCTTGCCAGGCTCCCCTCCTTTCCCTCCCAAGCTCAGCAGACAGGGTCCATTTTGTTTCCGACGAGGCTAACTGTTTTCATCCTCTCGATCTAACGATACCCGATACCCGTACAAGGCATCCTTTCTTGAGCATTTACTACACTCCAGGGACTCTGCCGAACACATTGCCCGCCTCATTATCGCATTGAATCCTTGAAGCAACTGCTCAGGGTGGGGACTCTATTGTCCGCAACTTAACGGGGGGAGGAGGCAGACAGACTAAGATGATGTCACTTGCTAGTAAGGGCCTGAACAAGGATGGAGATTTGAACTTGGTCTGGGCGACTCTTAACCTGCCCTCATGATAGCAGGAGCCGTTGACTAGGCTACAGTACTGACGAAGACAGGTCTCTGGACCATGGAGTCTCAACCTTTCTTCAGCCTCACGTTGCCAGGGAAGAGACTGAAGCCCACAGGGCCCACCCTTATCTAAGTTCTCCCAGAATGACCGAGTGGGACTGGAAAGTCCCACCCTGGGGTGATTCCTTTGTCTCATACACGTACCTCTACCTTCCTCCAGCTCTTGGACACACGGAGAAATCCTGAGAGGGACACACCTGTACTTTATCGTACCTAATAACTTATGGTGTCACAGACTCAGCTAGAGCCAGGTGCTAATAACCACCTGTGTGTCCAAGTGTCCACCCCTTGCACCTGGAAGCAGGGTTCCACCCCCCCCACCACCACCACACCCTCCTTTGCCTTTCCCTCGATCTACAGCAAGGAACGCCGTCTACCCTCCCTGTCAGTACCCTGAACACTGGCCCATCCTTGTCCTCGGGCTTAGGAAACACCTCCCTATCGGGAACACAGGAGCACTTTCACAGGTATTCTCAAGAAATCCCGCTCTGCCCACCCCAGCATCCCTTTCCTCTAGGGCCGCTTCTCTCGTCCCACCACCCGCCCCCATCTTCTCCATCTTGGCCTCCTTGAGGTTCCTGCTGCACCTGACTTTCTGTTGCTTGCCTACTCACCTGCTAACCCCCTGCTCAGCTCAGAGCCCTGGGAAGGGTGGGCTAGCTCCTCCCTTTGCCAGCGCTTCTGGGCTGCAGGGACTTTGCTTGTGCAGGACAGAAATGAACCAACAAGCTTTTTCTAACCAAAGAGTTGCAAGAGGCAGAAGGGGGGGGGGGGTTGCAGGCAGGCGACCTCTCTCTCCGTTCGGCTCCCTGACTCTCGGCTACCCTGTTTGTCTGATTCCCCTATCGTGACAGGAAGAGAGCCGTCCTCAGTGTAGATGGAACTGCAAAGCTGAAGGGATCAGGAGGAGCTCCCTCACTCAGGCCTCTGCTGCCTCAACACGCCCCTTTCACCCTCGACTCCGTCCTGTGTTCTGCAATCCTAATCCTGGGCCAAATGCTCCACCCTGACCACCTCACCTAGTCTCCCAGAGCACCCACCTAGAGTGGGTGCTGCCACTGCCCTTTTAAGGGGAGACAGAAGATCAGAGGTTAAGTTCAGAGTCACGGGTCTTTGGGGGCCAACCAGGACAGGACCTCTGTGAGCCAGAGCCCAGCTCTTGGAGACTCCACCTGCCTGCCTTCAGTGCAGCTGGGAGGAAAGGCTTAAGTGACCTGAGTTCTCTTTACTGCCTCCCTAGACATATTCCTTCTCACTTGGAGCTGCAGTTCCCAGATCTGTGAAATGGGGATTTAAATTCCAAGGTTGCTGCTGTGGGGTCATGAGGAGTCTAGCAGTACCCAGGCTTGAGAGTACCTGTATCTTGGGGTCAGGAGCTGGGTCCTGACTTGAGAGGTGCCTCCTCTGAGTACCCCAGGAAAGTTATGCATCTCTGTCCTTGGACAACAATCTCAGGATGTCATCTTCAGGGGCTCAGCATCCCTGAGTAGCAGCCCCTGGCTCATAGGAAAGTTGTGTTGTTCTTGTTCAGTGAAAGAGGCTTGTCTTTTTCAGTAGATGTGGCTCCTAGGCTCCAGCTCCTTGGGATCTGTGAAGCTGTCTGCACAGAGCCCATTTGGTGGCCCCATTGATGCTGATTCCAGGAGGTAGAATATGTAATAAGACAGGAAGACTGCCTGCAGAGGTGCAGAGGAGAGGGAGTTAAAATCTCTCTCTCTCTCTCTCTCTCTCTCTCTCTCTGTGTGTGTGTGTGTGTATGTGCACGCGCGCGCGTGCGCCTGTTTCAGATGTTTGAGACAGGGTCTTGTGTATCCAAGATGGCCTCAAATTCTGTGTAGCTGAGGAAGAGTTTGAGTTCCTGATTCTCTTCCTTCCACTTAGCAAGCACTGGGTTTAGGGGCATTATAGGAGCATTCTATCAACTGAGCTACCTTCCCAAGTCCCCCACCTCCTTTTGATAGGGTCACACTATTACAGATGTGTTTCACATCCAACCACTGGATAAAGATTTCTCTAGTCTATACTGTAGCAGCCAGCTTTCTGGTCTAAAGTCTTATGAGGTTTCTGGGTTTGTGTGTGTGTGTGTGTGTGTGTGTGTGTGTGTGTGTGTGTATTTTAATATAGCAATTGACCCACACTAATGGCAGTCTAGCTATGAACCCACCATGGGCCAGGTACTGGTGAACAAGGCAAGGCCCTACCAGGTCTAGGCAGCTCAGAACCCTGCTCAGATGAAGCCACTGCAAAGCTTCCCTCTAAGGCCTCATGGGAATCAAGGTCTGTGCCTGGGCAGGAGCCTGACAAAGGCTTTCTGGCCCATTCCTCTGCATAGGTAAGATGGATGCCTCTGAAATGCCAGCTGTCTCCTTGTCTTCAAATGTCTATTTCTGTCCCCAGTGCTCCTGACTGAGATCCTCCCTCCTGCCTCATTTCTGTTGCTTCCACCGTTGTTTAACATCACTGCCTGATCTTGCAAGTTCTGTTTATGGAGGTGCTGGCTAGTGGTTCTTAATACTGGGTACCAAGTGCTAGATGCTAGGTTCCAGATGCTAGATGTTGAGTACTAAGGGCTAGGTATCAAGTGCTAGGTACCAGGGGCTAGGCATAGGAACTCATGAGTTGGGTGGGAGAGACAAGAAAAAAAAAAAAAAAACAACCCTCATGAGGGCCAGATCAGGGATGGGGGTAGCAATTAGACTGATAGAATATAATATACATTTCATCCTTTTAGTTTGTTCTGGGGGCAGGGCTGCTAAAATTCTTGCAATTTCCTGAACAATAGGGGTAACTGGAGTATTTTTTATTCTCATATTTAGTCTTTGACCCAAGTTCCCAACGGAAAACTCTTATCTCCCCTGGGACTCCCAGGTGAAGCCCCTTGATCCTTATGAGGTGACTCATTATGGGTTTCTGTGTGGAGGTTGGTTTCAGAAACACGAAGCGCTGATTGGAAGGCCTGGAACCCTTCTGCCTCATTCTTCATTCTCTGGGGAGACGAGAGGACTCAAAATCAAGTTAGTGATTGATCACAGTTCCATGATGAGGTCTCCACCAAGGCTCTGCACGCGCATGGGGCCTGGACACACCTTGTGTGAGAAGGAATACATCCAGGAGCAGTAGGGTGGGACATCTAAGCTCCAGTGGGCTAGAGTTCCTGTGCTCCAATCTCCCAGGCTTTGGCCTCTGTTCCTCTCTATCCAGCTGCTCATCTGTATTCTTCACCATGTCTTATGTTACATAACACGCTAGCGAACGTGTTTTTCTGAGTTCTGGAAACCGTCATAGAGAAGTCTCCAATTTGAGAGCAGCGTTTAAGAACTCCCTGTGGTTGGCAAAGTTGTTCAGGAGTATGGGCAGCCTGAGGGCGACCACTTCGTACAGTAGGGCCCCTGACGTGAGGGCATAGTGTTGTGGAATGGAGCCCTTAACCTCCAGATCTCCCCTAACTCTAGATGGCATCATAACTGACTTGCAAGATATATAATGGGGCTGGTGGGGTACAGACGGCAGGAGAACTGGTTGGCATAGAACATGTCACTTTTATTTGGTGGCCAGTATTATATATGGGGGTGGGCTAATGGCAGGTAAACTTTTTCTACACGAGGGCTTCATGGAGAACAATGAAGACCTGATAGGTGAAGCTGTGTCTCAAGGAGGTGACTGGGGTCTCTCTGCCTTCTTATCAGTGAAGAGCAGATGGGACTGACAGCCCTAGGATAAGCTATTGTGTGAGGCCTTCAGTGTCCATGTGACTCAGGCCATTCCTGTCTATCTCATCCTTCTCTGTCATTTCCTAGCCACTTACTTCTTGTTGCGCTATGTTGAGCCAGCTAGAGTGTGTCCACCTAGGGTCTGTGCCAGACTGAAAGCTTCCTTCTCCCAACAATGGCTCCTGCTTCACCTGTTAATGGCAAGAAGAGGGACTCTGGCCTGCCTTTCCAGACACCAGGGTTCACAGGAGTCATCCAACCATCTTGTGACATAGGCCTGCCCGTCATTTTGGGTGTGAGGGTGGAAGTGTGGAAGCTTTTGGGAACTGAGCATGGTCAGCAGCAGGAAGTTGGAGAGGTACTCAGTGTGGGTGTTAAAAACCCAGAAGTGCAAAGAGTTGAGGCCTAGGTATAATGATGTTTGTAATCGTCAGTGTGAACTCGGAGCAATCTACACAGAGCTGTGTCCCGGAGCTCGGTGTCTTGAGCTCCACTCCAGATGTGAGGCCTCCGAGCTATGGTTCTGTGCTGTGTCTGGATGATTCATACGATAACAGAACACTAGTGTCTGGGAAGTCGTCCCAGGCTCTCTCTTCTGGTCATTAGTGGGGGGACAGTAAAGACTGGGACTCAGTGGCTTCTTCTGTGACATGCAGAGTTGACAAACTGGCTTTCGTGGAGAAGTGCAAGACGACAGTAGCTCAAGCTCAGATCCAGCCTCAAACAAGTTTTCTTTGGTTCCGTGCTCAAATTATTTTGATAGAAGGAGCCAACGTTTAAAAAAAAAAATCAGGAAATTTCTTGCCAACAGCCAGACTTTTTCCTTTTCCTTGAAGAACTGAACAATGTCCCATCCCATGTGACAACAGTGATGCTCAGCTTGTGAGCTCTGAGGCTCACAGCCCTCATCCCTAGGCCTCTTCTAGTCAAGGATAAAATCCAGGAGCTGCTTAAAGCATGTTAAAAAGACGTTCAACTTCATTCCTAAAACCAAATGTAGAGACTGGACCAGGGAGTATGACTTGTTGCGTAAGACAGCATTTATTCTGTAAGTACAAGGACCCAAGTTCCCATATACAGCACCACATAAAGAACCAAGCATTGCTGCATCGCCTGTGTCCCAGCACTGGGGAGAAACAGGAGGATCCTGATAATTTGATGGGCAATCAGCTTAGCAGAAATGGCCAGCTTCTAGTTTGGTGAGAAACCGTGTCTCAAGGAAATAACGTATAGTGTGATAGAGGAAGACTCCTGACATCCTGCTCTGGCCTCCATGTGCTTCTATGAGCACATGCATCAGCACACACATGTGGATGCACACACACACACACACAGACACACACACAACTGAATCTGTGCCAAATCACCATCTCCTACC
Source organism: Montemys delectorum (assembly GCA_019843815.1). Classification (NCBI taxonomy): domain Eukaryota; kingdom Metazoa; phylum Chordata; class Mammalia; order Rodentia; family Muridae; genus Montemys; species Montemys delectorum. The sequence continues at coordinate 15,633 of JADRCD010140133.1, read as the reverse complement.
CCTCTTCCTAGCAAATACAAAAATGCTTGGCAACACACTACGTTGACAAGGGCATATATATGAAGACCAATTTTTGGCTCATAGTTTCAGAGGGTTTCGGTGCTTGGTGGCTAGGCAGACACAACAGAGCTGCTTAGTTCATGGAAGTAGCGCCATGGGATTGTCTGTTCACATCGTGACACTGTAACCTTCAAAGGCTAGGCCCTAGAGACCTGCTTCTGTTAACTATACCTCACTTCCTAAAGTTCCATAGCCTCCTCAAACAGAGCCAGCAGCTGGGGAACAAGGTTTCAAATCACAGGTCTGTGGGGACGCTTCAGATTCAACCTATAACATATACTATTAGGAAAATAAGTTGGGCTAGAGAGATGGCTCAGCCGTTAAGAACACTGACTGCTCTTCCTGAGGTCCTGAGTTCAATTCCCAGAAACCACAAGGTGGCTCACAACCATCTGTAATGGGATCTGATGCCCTCTTCTGGTGTGTCGAAGACAGCTACAGTGTACTCATATACATAAAATAAATAAACCTTTAAAAGAGAAAAGGAAAGAAAATAAGTTCATAAAACTTCATTATCAATCAAAGTTTCCAAATAACACTGGCCCTCCTTGACCAAAACAAAACATTAGTAGATGGAGCTTATCCCAGAGACTCAGATACATACAGGAAATACAATACTTTCTTAAGGGAGGAGGGGTTGAGTTTTTTCATTCTTTTTTTTTTTTCTTTTTTTGAGACAATGTCACTATGTAGCCCTGGCTAGCCTGGGACATACTAGGTATACCAGGCTGGCCTTGAACTCACAGAGAGATCTACTTGTTTGTTGCCAGAGTACTAGAATTAATCCAACTCTAATACACACATTCAAGGCCATTGAGGTATTGTTTTTGATAGCTAGAGATTGAACCAACCTGCCTTTCAGTAGGGGACCTCAATCAGGAAACTGGCTAGGACACGAGGCTATAAGACAGTCATATAATCGAGTATTTTGTGATGAAGAGGTTTTTATTTTTCTTAATGAAGGATGATAGCCTTCAAAATATATTAACTACATTGGTATGGTGGTGCATGCCTTTAATTCTGGCACTTGGAAGACAGAGGCAGGTAGATCTGAGTTCAGTATAAATGAGTTCCAGGCCAGCCAGGGCTACATAGTCAGACCCTGCCTCAAAGGGAACAAATGTTAACTATAGAGAGGAGGGAACAGACTGGTGTACCTACTGGTGCTGTGTGTGAGGGAAGGAACTGTAAGGAGAGACTCCAGGCCTCAGGAAGGGACCCCTCACAGGCTTGGAGGCAGGACTTCTCAGGGTCTACATATTTACCTCCTTTGAACTTGGAGCTGTGTGATGTATTACTTGTTCAAAGAACAAAGCTCTAAAGATTCTCAGAGACCTAGATTCTGTAGTTCTCACTCCAGGCTTCTAACGTTTTAGAACTTGGTGACCTAACTTTTATAGACCCAGAAGGCTCATCTTGCATGAGGCCAAGGGTCTGGGCCCCTCTCTGGATCTTCCTGACCTATGCTGCGCAGGAGCCCTTCTGACATAGGTGATGGCAATGGACGGCTCCCTGCCTGCATGGGACATCTGTACGAGCTCTTAGTAGCCCGGGGAGACAGCTCTCAGGGGCCCCTCGCTACATCACACTGTTCTCTGTCCTCCAGGGGAGCCTTCTCTGTGGTGCGCAGGTGTGTGAAGGTGCTGGCTGGCCAGGAGTATGCTGCCAAGATCATCAACACCAAGAAGCTCTCAGCCAGAGGTAGGTTCCTGCGCTGCCTGCCCACTGCTGGCTTTCCTACTCTGCCATAGTTCTTGCCCTAGACCTGAGCCCCAAGCTTGACCCCTGGGAGACAGTGTTGGCAGGCTAAGAGGCTCTTCCTTCTGAGGGTGCTATGAGAACAGACCCTTCACTTTCCTTCCTCGGGGACTCCAGGCTCAGTGTTACAGCGTCTCCCAGATAGCTCAAGCCCTCAGTAGTACTCCCTCCCCTCTCTGCCATGCCCTTCAAGGCTTGCCTCCCAGCCTCTGCTTTTGCCGCCTGCTTCCTTTTATGGGGACAGCCATTTTTTCCCCTTCTAGGTCTCCACTCAGTCATATCCTCAAAGTCATTTCTTTGCTCTCTCTTCAGTCTCCAGTTTTCTCTTCCTGCTGGTTTTTTTTTTTTTTCTTTTTTTCTTTCCATGTGGCCCATCTCACTCTGTTCACCACTGTGGCCTCCTGTTTTAATCCCCGGTTCCTGGTGACTGTGAGCCCCAACAGAGCAGACAGGACTCATCTACCCGCTCTGTGCTCAGCACCCAGGACAGCGCCCTCCCCAGGCCGAGGTGCTTGCTGCCTGTGAACTGTCTATATAGCTCTGCTCCCATCACTCCGGGTTTTGAATAGGTGCTCTGAAGTATGGCCTGGTTTTGAAAAGGTCTAAGTCTAGCGTGCAGAGGCTTTAGGAACATTGGCTCCTAAATCCTATAATTGATCCCGGCCAGTAGCAGCAGCCTCCCTGGGAGATGGTCCCCATTCAGACCTAAAATAGTTAAACTCATTTCTTAGTAAGATGCTCAGGGGCACTGGAGTTTGGGAAGTCTGCCCAGAACACTCCTGGTCATACCGACATGTTTAGGGCAGTAGTGGGTGGCCAAGTCAGTGTTTTGGCAAGCTGACATCCATCCCAGATAGAGGCCTTGAATACTGTCTGGTGTGAGGAGAATTCTGTTGGGTGAGGTAGGTGCAGAATCATGGGAAAGCGATACAGTGTTTAACTGTTTTGAAGGCTGCAACTGTGTTTGGATGAGGGCCCAACAGGTGCTGAGCTGACAAAGGGCCTGAGAACGCTGGATAGGGTGTTCACGCAGTTCTTTGTGGGCCTCCCAGCAAGACCTAACCTGGTGCCGCCTTTGGTCTCCCACTCTGTTGGGCTGCCGACAATGCTCTGTCTGTTTATTTTTCTGCATCCTGCTCTGAGGAGAGGTTCGGAGGGTCCCCAGCTGGCATAACTAGTGTCAAAAGGCTAAACCTGTGGAAGGTCTAGAGTCAGAGCCCCAGAGGCAAGGAGCTAGGGAGGGAGGAAGTACAACTAGAGTGCTGCCCCCTGTTGGCAAGCCTGGCTGGAGTAGCCTTCTGTTGTACCTCAATCCCTGAGACACTAGAGATAAGGCCGGGGCAATGGTTCTCAACCTTCCTATTGCTGTGACTTTTTTTTTTTTTTCTTTTTGGTTTTTCGAGACGGGGTTTCTCTATGTAGCCCTGGCTATCCTGGTACTCACTCTGTAGACCAGGCTGGCCTCGAACTCAGAAATCTGCCTGCCTCTGCCTCCCAAGTGTTGGGATTAAAGGCGTGCGCCACCACCACCCGGCTGCTGTGACCTTTTATATACAGTTCCTCCTGCTGTGCCGACTCCTAGTCTTAAAATTCTATTTGTTGCTAGTTGGTAACTAGAACTTTGCTACTGTTATGAGTTGCAATGCAAATATCTGATAGGTAGGATATCTGATATGAGACCCCTGTGAAAAGGGGCTGCAAGCCACATGTTAAGAACTCCTGGGGTAGAAAAGTGACAGGAAGATAAGAAGGGAGCATCACTCTGGATGCTGGAGTTCTTGGACTGAATTATCACTGTCTCAGGGAACATATACTGAGAGACAGAGGCCATCACTCCTGTTGGGAAGATGGCTAATCATCCCTGAACAGAATCTGGCTGTGTCAGGCAGCCACTACCCAAGACTTCGACCTTCTGGGAGGAAAGTAACCCTGCCTAGGAGACTAGGAGCAGGGCACTGGAATCCGGGAAGTCTTTGAATGCCTGCTGCTGCCTGCCAGCCCTCTTTCCCAGCAGGGAGGGGAGCAGAGATTCCTTGAGCAGTCTCCTCTGTCACTCGCCTCCACAGGGGGGCTTTACAGCTGTCACATTTGGCAATTTCTCTAAACTTCTCCTGCTGCCTCTCTGGGATGATATCCTGCAGCTCTCTGCAGAAGCTGGACCCACCCAGGGCTTCTCTCCTTCCCTCCCAGCAAGCTGTGGCCTTCCCTAGCACACCCTGCCTGGCCTATTCTAGCAAGTAGTTCCCAACTCGGGGAGATATTTTTATATGCATTTTAAAATTAGTTCTTAAGAACAAAAATCCCTCCTGGTGTCATTCAAAGAAACCATAAGCAAATAAAATGAAACGTAAACGTTTTTGCCTATTCGCATCCCTGCCAGGCCCCACTTCCAGTCTTAAAATGTAACCTTCTGAGCTCCACCCTGGAGTTGAATCGAGTTGAATCGTCTCTGTGTTGTTCTAGGACAGCCAACCTCTTAGCATAGTAGATGGCAGCCATGTGCTCTGGGCTGGACCCCACCAGCTGCTCTGTGAACCTTGTAGGGACTCTGGGCACACAAATGTGGTTGCTGCAGTGGTCAGGCAGGGACAGTCTCGGGCTCTAGGCTCAAGGGCCATCTCTGAGGGTCACTGAGACCTCTATACGAGTGTCCTCAGGAGGCTTTGGGTCTCATAAGTCTGACTTCCCTATACTCTCCTGATATGTAGGTTATCTTGATATGTGACCTCCGTATAAAAGTCACTTGACCCACAAAGGGGCTGTGACCTACATGTTAAGAACTCCTGGTCTTTGGATTATTTATCTTATATCCCAGGATGGAAAGGGGACTTTCTTGCCTCCAGTTCCTTCCTTCCTTCCTTCATCATTCCTCTGTTCCCCTGCTTGCAGGCTACAACCTGTGTATACCTGCTTGCTGGAGCCCAATCTCTCTGAGACAGTCTATGTGCTTGGAAGGCTCTGGTCCTGCCTGGCCCTAATGGGATTATCTGGCTCCTGGGACTCAACTATTCTCCAACTTAGCCTCAATACCCCAAGGATAACCCAACCGGAGTGGGATGAAGGTCTCCAAGTTGTCAGCATGGGTATTAGGGGCCATGTTCTCTAGTACGAGGCAGGGTGTGGAGGCTCTGAAACTTGCCTGGATGTCTCATCACTGTGGGCTGTGACTGAGTCACACATGAATTGATTACCCATGCTGCAATTATTAGCAGGAACTGACAAGAAGCTCTGCCACTTGCTTGTGCTAGGAGCTTGGATAAGCCTCTCATCAGCTCCACGCTGGGCCCCTAGAGTGTGGCAGTAACCAGTGGGCAAGGTTGTGTTCTCAGGGTCCTGTTGTATTGGGAATGAGGCCAAACAGCACACCTATAAACTGGGTACGGCGAAGAAATGAGGAGTGTTACCAAGAATATCAGATGGGTATGGTGACACACATAAAACCCAGCCTGGTCTACACTGTGAGTTCTAGAGCAGCCAGGGCTGCAGCATTGAAAGGTTCAGCCTAAAAGAAAGAAAGGTCAGATTTGGGGATGGAAACATGATCCACAGGGGGATGTTCTTAGAAAAGGCAGCCGGGCAGTGGAGGCGCACACCTTTGATCCCAGCACTTGGGAGGCAGAGGCAGGCAGATTTCTGAGTTGGAGGCCAACCTGGTCTACAGAGTGAGTTCCAGGACAGCCAGGGCTACACAGAGAAACCCTGTCTCGGGAAAAAAAAAGAAAAAAAGAAAACAAAAACAAAATACAAAAAACAAAACAAAAAACAAAACAAGAAAAGACAGCTGAGGAAACTCTCTGAGGAAGTAATGTTGTGCTTAGATCTGTCTGAGGGGAAAAGAAGGCCCAGGGGAGGAATACCACGAGAAGAGGACACAGCAAGCCAAAGACTCTAAGATAAGAAGCTTGGGATAGTGGAGGTCAGAAAGAGTGAATGTGAATGGTCTTCATGGCTAAGATGCTAGCTAAAACCTTGGGTTGTATCATAAGCACATTAGGAAAGCTGTCAGTCAGTCAGACACCCAGGAGTGGCAGGACCTTATGTATACCTTAAAGAACAAGGCCTTGGCTACCGGAGACAAACAGCTAGGATGGAGAGTTAGTCAGTCAAGGAGTGAGGTCCTCAGAGCTCTAAGTTCTGAAAGGGTTCAGCTGTTTTGACCCATGACATTGAAGAAGGGATCATGCCTTCATCACCTGGCCGCGATTTCTTTTACTGTACACACCAGAGCACGAACAGTCTAGAGCTACAACACCCAAGCTTCTCAGTACATTAGAAACGCAACCTTCATGAACGGAGCCTCCATATCCTGCCCTACGTTCTGTTCACAGGCAGCAGATGGGTGTGGCTAACAGGAAAAGTCATGATGCAGGCAGGGCAGCTGTGTTGAACCTGCGGCCGGTGCCATATTCGGCAGTTCTAGCGGAGAGGTCTGGCTGGTAACCAGACAGAGTGAAGGTTTTTGTGACCAATGTTTTGTCCCACCTATGTATAGTTTGTCATCAATGGGGCTGCGTTCCTGGGTCATCTCATATGCAGGAAACAGCACAGTTCTGGGTTTAGACTTGCACCCGACCCCTCCGAGTGTGTTGCCTGCGCACACACTATGAGATCTCATTCCTTCTCGTAGGCAGAACCTTGACTCTGAAGCTCTCCGGTTCCACCGTGGGTGAAGGCAAGGTACACGGAGATCAGGGACCTGGTTGGGGTCCCCTCCTCTGCCTAGGAACCAGCATCCTGTGCCCGAGGATGGTGAAGGAGGCAGAGAGGGTGTGGGGAGAAGGATATCTGGAGCTAATCTGGCCTTGCACCCCACCCCCACTCCCTGAAGCCTGCAGCAGGTTTTCCTCAGCTGGGGAGCTGAGCCTATTGAATCCGAATTGGACATAATTGCTTTGCTGATGGCAAAGCTACATTGCAGCATTGATCTCGGCTTCTGTAGTCTGCAGAGGGCAGCCAGCAATTGCTCTAGTGGAGGGAAGCAGGGGAAATAAGGGCTTTTCTCCGTTCTCGCCACCCTCCATAGAACTTACCTGCTCCAGAGGAGCCATCCTGTGGTGAGACTGCACAAAGGCCACTGTAGCCCTGAGGCTGCCACTGGCTCAGGCCATGTGACCCTATCTGTTCAATGCTGACCGTGGTGTCACAGGCCACCATGGCAGCCACTGACTGGGCTTGTGGTTCCGGTTGTTCCTGGCAGCCTGAGGCAGAGACTACTGGCAGTAGAGCTTAGTCAAATTCTTGCAGGTGGGTTGGACACAGAGGGTCTCAGGCAGAGGTCCTGGCAGGCATACAAGCTCTGGGCCAACCCCAAAGGAGGGACACACCAAGTTTACCATGTCAGTTCTTTCTAGTTGTCTGTCCTTGATTGCAGTGTTCTGTGAAATGGAGGGGCTGCTGGGGTACAGCTCTTTTGAAGAAAATAGTTACTACCTTAGGAAGCTTGTCAATCCATCCATCCATCTATCCATCCATCCATCCATCCATCCATCCCTCCATCCACCTGGTGATTCCTTAAGTAACTAACATGTACCAGGCATCCAAACTGATGTAGGTGGTACAATGGAGTCCCTACCCAAAGATGTAGTTTCTGTGAGACACAAAGATGCTGCCTGGCCCCCTAGAGCCCAAAGGAGGGTCCCTACAGGCTTGAAGTCAATGGTGGGCTTCTGAAAGCCAATGGCATTGAGGGGTGGTAGGACGGAGTAATGGCTGGTGATAGGGTGTGCCTGTTGAGTGAACTGGTAGCTCCCAGGTAGGGACCAGGAAGGGCAAAACTCTGCAATTCATTTGCCTGGATCGAGGGCTGGGGGACTAGCCTGGAGGAATTACAGGGGCTTGAACCTCTAGACCTTTGGATTGGTTGAGTCATACAGGAGGGGTTGGAGGAGAATCTCCTTGGAGACCCCTGAATACTGAGGCCTGGAGAGGGAGAGGACTTATTGGGGTCCTCCCTACTCACTTGCCCTTTCTGGGAACTCAGAAGCCTTGGTATATAGGCCACCTTTTCCAGTGCCTAGGGCCACCCCGGGAGGTAAGGACAATAGAGGCAGAGTCAAGGTCATACCTTCTCTGGGATTTACATGGGAATCTGTCTTTCAGATCACCAGAAGTTGGAGCGTGAGGCCCGCATCTGCCGCCTGTTGAAGCACCCCAATATAGGTGAGCCCCGGAGAGTTCGAGGGGCCCTGGCACAGTGTGGGGTGGTGGGGAGCAGCCACTCTCTTCTCCAGGGCTGGAGGCTGCAGAGGGAGCTGGGAAAGGGGGCGTCTTGCTCAGGACCAGCTTGCTTTGGGGGAAGGTGCAGAAAGGACCCTTCTTGCCACCCACGCTGCCAGCGCCTCCTTCAGAAAAGCTGTTTCAGGAATGCTCTTGAAGCTGAAAAAGAAAGATGAAAATAGGCCATGGGAAAGCTCAACCTGGACCAACAAGGCCCACGCCCCGACCCACCACAAGCAGTGTCAGCCTGAATCTGTGGCCCTGTCCTGCTTCAGAGTCCTGCTCCTGCCTGTCTCGTGCCGCGCCAGGAGCTTGGCCAATGCCCCAGAGTTAGACTGAGGCAATCTTCCGGAGATGCTTGCCTCATGGTGGTAGGACCACAGGGAAGGTCCTAAAATACACTTCATTGTTTCACTTGCTCCTTCCTTCCCCTCCTGTGCCTCTGGCCTGCTGATCTAGGTTGGTAGGTCCGGTTCTGTCAGGGAACAGTTGTGAGACCTTAGTAGGACCGCTGCTGCTCTCTCTGAGTCACTTTGTTCACCTGTCCCTGTCCCTGTCTAGTCACCTGGGCATCTTGTGTCATGGCGGCTTCTGCTCCCATGGGCCTGAGATGGGCTGAGGCATTGTGCGGCTCTCACGGAGTCTCACAGAGGGGAAGCTAAGGCTGCTGGTTCCCAGAGCAAGCTCCAACAGCTGTGCCTTCTCCAGCAGAGGGGAGACAGGCTTCTGCACCCGAGCAGAGGTGGAAGGGTTAACTTTTCCCAGGGAGAAAGCTCCATCTGCTATTTATACCAGAGGCCCCTCCTCTCCCCTGTGCAGCAGCCAGAGGAAGGCCAGTAGCAGAGAAGAGATCACAGGCCACAGCTAGAGGAGGACCCTAGCTGGACCCCGCTCTGCTCACCTGAGTTCTCATCTCTTACTGCTGATGGAAGGTTTCAGTGAGCTCTGACAGAAACCTCATGTTCTCAAAAAGGCTGTCAGCTTGGGAGGAGGAGAGTGGTATGCATGTGTATGATGTGTGTGTGTTATCTCAGTGTTTCTCTGTATGTGTGTCTGTGTCTGTGTAGTGTCTATGTGTGCATATTTTTGTATGTGTCTCTCTATGTGTGTCCTGTTATGTGTGCATGATCTATCTGTATGTGTCTCTGTACATGTATGTCTCTGTCTCTGTGTGTGGTATCTGTATGTGTGGTGTCTTTATCTGTGTGTGTGCATTATGCACACACATATACATATCTAGATGGGTTTGCACATTGCAGTGCATCTGTCTGAGCTCAGAGTTCCTATCTATGTCTCTTTTCCTCCCATTCCTGTCTGTAATGGGAATACATAGGCCAGGCGGTAACAAGCGGCAACTTAAACACCTCCACGTTACAATGTAACTGACACATTGCCTTACCATTCTGAAACTCAGACTTTTCTGGAAAGTTACTCCTACCTCACTGGGTGTGGTAACTCAATAGAGAACAGTGCAATGCCAGGGTGAATAAGCTTTACCCTGCTCAGCCACCCAGCACCCCAGTCTGCCCATTCCTGCGGCAGGATCTCCACATAAGACAAGTTTTGCCTGCAGCTCCACACCATTCATTGCTCTGCGCCATCCCCACAGGGAGACACCCTGACGAGAAGAGGTGTAAGAGCCCAGAGATGACAGTTATCAGCCTTCCTACTGTCTCCATGGATATGTTTCCTCCTCCTCCACCTGATGTCAAGTTCACTGGAGGCTCTTCCTCATGTCCAGACCTCTTCCAGGCTCTGAGGCTATTGGGAGAAGTGAGGATGGGAATGGGCTTGAGTAAACATGGCTCCTCCTTGGGGAACAGAGCTGAACAGGCAGCCAGAAGGCTCTCAGAGGAGCCATGAGCTTCAGCTGGAGGCCTGGAAAGACCCGGATGTTGCCCAACAGCTCACCCCAAGCTGATGAAATCTTGCCAGAGAAGCCTAACTTGGTATAGATGTGGTCCAGAAGCCCAGAGAGCTTCGCGCCTGGAGAAGCCTTATGTGACGCAGCTTGCTTGGCAAATCCAGGCAAGGTAGATGAGCTGCTATCTGCTTGTGTCCACTGCCCTGTCTCGGGTGGAGGAGGGGTTCTCAGCACAGGCTGATCCAGCTGTGCCTGCAGACCTTTTGTCTCTTGGTTCCTGCTTGGGTGCTGCTTGTGATAGACAGATTCTGGAAGTCCCATCCCCATGCCAGAGTGGGCAGCAGTTATGCAAAACCTGAGAGTTTAATGAATCATTTGGGAAAGGGAAGAGAACTTGAGGATATTCAGGTCTCATGTTCTACCTCCTGATAGGCCATGAACTCCTCAGCTATGAACTCAATGGAAGCATAAATCAATACAGTGGGGGTTGATAGCCTCATGATCCAATCACACACAGCCTCAGCTCTGCTCACTGGGGATCAAGCCTGTAACACATGAGCCTTCTTGGGAGACACTTCACACCCAAAACAATTATCAGCTTTTATCATAGTTTAAGAATGCCTCTGTGAGCTAAGGAGCTGGCGTAGGGATTAAGAGCACTTACTGCTCTTGCAGAGGGCCTGATTTAGGATCTCAACACCCACATCAGGTGTCTCACTACCACCTGAAACTCCAGTTCCAGGGAACCTGATGCCCCTGGCCTCTGCTGGCACCTATACTCACGTGTGCATGCACACCGAGACACATAAATAAAAACAAAAGCAAAACTTTAAAAGACAATGCCTTCACATTTCGCTTAACATTTCAGGCATATCCTTCTGATCCCAGCACTTGGGAGGCAGGAGGATTGTGATTTGAGGCTAGCCTGAGCTACACAAGGAGACCCTTTCTAAAAACACACAGCAGCAGCAACAACTACAAACAAAGGTCTTGGGAATGCAGCTCAGTGGTAGAGCACATTTTTTTCTTTCTTTCTCTCTCTCTCTCTCTCTCTCCTTTTTGTTTTATTTAATCCCTACACTGTAAAAAGGGGAAAAACAAAATAAAACAAAACAAAACAAAACAAAAAAAACCCGTAACATTCATTTAAGTCCGTGTAAACCACCCCTCACTCCACCATTTTCTATCTCTGCTGGTTATCTCCTGTCTCCTAGGGCATCTATTCAGAAATTACCTCTCATCCCACCAAGCTTATGTGCAAGTCTGAGAGTCATGAGCCACTCAAGGGCTCTGTGATATCGTGTGCTCACAGCCATTGGCTCACACCCAGTGATGCTAGGGGTTTCCAATGAGAAGGAAGTCTGACCACCTCCCCCAACCCCCACCTTACAGGCTCTCTGCTGCCTGATTCTCCACATCTTTCCAGAAAGACTCGAATCATGCCCAAGCTCAGACATCTCCTTAGGAAGAACACCAAAGCTTTACACTTTGCTTTTTCACTAAACGACATACTTTGGAGAAGATTCCAACCCAGTGGGTGATAACTGCCAAATCATTCATTCCAACAGCTGTGTGACTTGCACTGTGCAGAAGGATCCCCATTGTCCCAGCCAGGTCTCCCCCATACTGTGTCTATGACACAGAGGAGGATAGGCACCCTAGCCTGCGAGAACTGGTCCTTGGCTCACAGGACATAGCTTCCAAGAAACAGTCCTAGGCCATGGGCCTGTCTTTTAAAAGCTGAGCGATTTCGGAAGCTCTGGGCTTCTGGGAGCCTTGCCTCTGTTCCTGGGAAATGAGGTGTGAAGAGATGACAAATTCGCAGCCATCAGAGTTCAGGAACCAACTGCTGTCTCTCTCACTCCAGCCCCAGGAAACACTATTGTCTCTCAGCATGGGAGCGGAGCCGGGATGTCAATCCAGGGCCTTCAGTGAGTGGTTATGGCTGTGCACTTCACCGGACTCTTGAAACAAAGTTGCAAAGTCTAAATAAAGAGAAAAGAGGCTCAGAAAGGCACAGCAACCTGCCCACCCACCGTCACACAGCTGCTCTTGAGGCAGAGATAGGAATCACAGTCTGTTCTCTCTCTCTCTCTCTCTCTCTCTCTCTCTCTCTCTCTCTCTCTCTCTCTCTCTCTCTCTCTCTCTCTCTCTCGTTCTCTGTCTCTCTCTGTCTCTGTCTCTCTCTGTGTCTCTGTCTCTGCCTCTGTCTCTGTCTCTGTCTCTCTCTCTCTCTCTTCACTCTGGTTTGCCCAGCAATGAAACGAAACCGAGGCTTGAAACGGGGAGAGGACCAAGCTGACAGACAGAGATCTTCAGTCTTTACACCTAGTTTCCTTCAGTAATGCTGGAGGTCCTGGTGTAGTGGATCCCTTGCCTTTGTTTGCCTTTATCAAAATTGGTGCTCCTGGACTGAGGGTTGAGATGGTAGCTCCAGGAGTCTGACAGGAATAGTGGAGGTGGAGAGCAGCAAGCTCCTGTGTAACCAGCTGCTTTTGACTCTGTCCACAGTCCGACTCCATGACAGCATCTCCGAGGAGGGGCACCACTACCTTATCTTCGATCTGTGAGTCTTTCTGTGCACATCCCGATATGCCATGGGAGACGGGTACCTGGGCAGGGATGACCTTTATGGACTCTTTGGTCTGAGGGGTTCTGAGTGCTCTTAGGCTGTCCAGTGGGCCGCTTCCCAGGCTGCACAAGCTAGTCTTTCTGTTTAAAACGCCAGACACATCCAGCCAGTACCAATCTGTTTATTTTTTGCTTCTCTATTTGTGGCCAGTGATGCTGCCGCCTTGCCGTTCGTGGTGGGGGTATCAAGTTTCATTTTGAAATCTGGTTTGTCAAAGAAGGAAGGCAATGACAGGTTTCAGTTGTCCCTGGGTGGGCAATGAAAATCAGTGAGGATGCTTGTCTGGTTTGTAAAACCGTGATGTTCAGAAGAGAGGACAGGAGCACATGAGGAACCTCCATAGCTTCCACTCAATTAAAAAAAAATAAGAAAAATATTTAAACATAAATAGAAAAGTGTAAAAATAAGCTAAGCGAGAAACCAAACAGCCCACAAGCTTCCAGGACCCAGTGATTGCTTCTGAGCTACTGTCTCACCAATCTTGGCCCAGTGAGGGGAGGGAGAGAGCTAAGGGAAAGCTGACTGTGTCAGAAGACAGGAACAGGGTGGCTGCAGGGCCCTTAGTGATCCACTTCTTCCTTTGCGGGGTTAAGGTTCTAAGGTCCCGGCTCCGCCTTTCTTAGATGATTTCCAGAAGGTTCCTTCAGGCCAGGTGGCACCTGGGGTCTCAGTGGGAGGGTGATGCCATGCCTGTCTCTCCAGGGTCACTGGTGGGGAGCTGTTTGAAGACATCGTGGCCCGGGAATATTACAGTGAAGCTGATGCCAGGTGAGTTCCTGCTGCAACCTGGCAGACTACCCTTGCCCTCAGCAGCCAGCTTTCCAGGGGGCCTGATCCCTCCCCTTTTCTCTCCAGCCACTGTATCCAGCAGATCCTGGAGGCTGTGCTACATTGTCACCAGATGGGGGTGGTGCATCGGGACCTGAAGGTAAGCAACCCTGGAGAAAGCAGCTTTCCCAGGTCCCCTGCCTCTGCATTCCCTCCCTGTCCCCCCACAATGGGCACCACCCAGATTCCTCCCCGCTGGGACCCTGGGAGGGGGCCCCAGTAACTCTGTCTCAGCCAGCTGCATCAGAGTTCCCAGAATTCCTTTCATTTCTCCACCTTGAGGTGGGCAGCTGTGTCTTCCAGCTGTTGGAACAGACAACTCAGGAAACTGAGCTCAGGAAGGTAGGGATACCAGGGAGTCTAGCCCCATGCCGTTTGTACCAGGAGCTCAGTCTACTGCCTTACAGCTACTTGGCTTTTCTATTCTTTTTTAAGATTTACTTACTTTTTGTGTATGAGCGTTCTGCCAGAATACACCACACGCATGCCTGGTGCCTGTGGAGGCCGGAAAAGGGCTCCAGACCCCCCGATTGAACTGAGGTTACAGACACTTTGCACACCTTTATGTAGGCACTAGAATTCAAACCCTGATCCTGTGGAAGAGCAGCCAGGGCTCGCTCTTAATCATTGGGCACTTTGGACCCAATGATTAAGTGGGAGACTATCTTGCAAGAGACTCAGTGGGAGACTATCTTGCAAGAGACTCAGCTTCCCTACAGAAGGGGTTGTCATGGCAACCTCTGCCCCCATTGATGAAGCTAATCAAATGAAACCACAAAATTCCTGGGATAGAGACACTCCGATACTCTTGCTCCGGGGTCTCTGTCAGGCAGAAGAGAAGGAAAATGGGGGGTGGGGGTGGGGTTCATGCCTTTAGGAATGGAATAACAGTAGTCTGTCTAACATTGCCATGGGCTACATGGCAGTAAGTACAGACCTATGGGTCTCCTGTACCAGCCTCCTGGCCCCAGCACAGTAACTCACAGAACTCCCATTTTACAGAACAGGAAGCAGACGGAGGGAATATGAAAGGTTTGCCAAGGATATGCATTTCCGTGGAATCTGAGCAAGGACAAGGATCGAGAGCTTGCTTTCACCCCAGAGCCTGTGACCCCACCTCGGAGGTCCAGAAAGCTACTTAACCTAGTCAGCTTCAGCAGCAGCCCCTTTAAGACAAGCATGCTAGGTGTCCAGGGACCTTGGCCAACAGCAACTGTGCTGACATCCTATGGGGTAGCCCTGGCAGGACTCCCCTCACCCCACTTTGCTTATAACCATTGCGGACACTGCCTACAACCCCCAATTTGGAATGCAAAAGGATTTAGGGGGGGCTGCAGAGCCACTGAGAAATGTTCCTCAGGCTTCCTAGGGCTGCAAACCCCTATCCCACCAGGAATGACTCCAGGCCTTCTGAGCCTGCATAGCCTCCATGATGAGCAACCAGTCAGTTCTCATCTTTCAGGGGACAGTGTTCTGAGAAGGCTCCCTACCTCTTTCTTACTACCATAGGCCCTACTTGAGGTCTCACCTGTGTCCTAGGTGAGTTCTTGGTACCCAGGTGGCAAGAAGGTGGGCCCAGGAACAAGGTCTCAGTCGGAGGGCAGGGTGGCTTTTCCAAGGGTCTACTCTCGTTATGGTAACAGACCATGCCTGGGAAGAGGAAACGCAAGAGCTGAGAAATGGCCCAGATTTAGGCCACTCTGGAATCTCTAATTAGTGGTACATTCATCAAATCAGGGCAGGACACTACTGAGACATAGGATGTGTTGGGAACATAGCCCCTGAGGACAAAGAGGTCTCACCAAGCTAGGTGAAAGGGCCATATTTCTTTGGGCCAAGGCTAGCTTTGGACTGTGAAAGGTGTAGTAGGGCCCCTGAAAGTCCTGCTTGGGGAAAGGGAGCCAGAGTAGACAGCAGCTGTCTCTATAGAGTGCTTCAGCCCAGCCCCCAGCAGGAAGTTTGAGCTCTGGGGCTCATAAAGCTGTTTACACACCTAGGCACCATGCTCCATGTCAGGCATCTGTCTCTTTTCTCAGAGAGGAAAGCAACCACCAGAGAAGGGAAATCATTTGGCCAGGTTCCATCGCAACAGCGGCAGGCCTGGAATTAAAAGCTGAGACTGACTTAAGTGTGGAATCCATACTCTTAGCTCCCCTTTGTCCAGGCTCAGGGTGATATAGGAAGCCCCGACAAGTGGAAGAATTTGGGGGCCCAAGACAGAGGCAGCAGCCTTGATGCCCCAGAAGCTACACAGACACACACACACACACACACA
>JADRCD010140131.1:0-12971 GCA_019843815.1 Montemys delectorum | reverse complement strand
CACACACACACACACACACACACACACACACACACAAAAGGACAGTCAGAGAATTCTGAGACAAATCACAAATCCACATTCATGAGATTAAGCATTTTCCTCGACAGGACAGAAAACACAAACTATCTTAGTGACTGTTCTAACACTGTGAAAAGATACCATGACCAAGACAACTTATAGGCGAAAGAGTTTATTTAGGGCTTTTCATTTTTGGGGGGCTGGAGTGCATAACCATCCTGATGGGGAGTATGGCAGCAGCAGGCAGGCAGGCAGGCATGGTGCTGGACCAGTGACCATATGTTTACCTGGTGAGACATAAGCTCCAGGCAGAGAGAGAGACACTGGCTCTTTTGAAACTTCAAAGCCTGCCCGCCAGAGACACACCTGCCAATCCTTCCCAAACAGTTCCACCAACTAGAGACCGATTATACAAATAGATGAGCCCGTGGGGGCCATGCTAATTCTCACCATTACACAAACCATAAAGGATAACCCTCTTCTAGTTTACCTTTAATTGACTAATGGAATTTATTGAAAGGCTCTTCCATAAATGTTTATTAAAACTAAACACATCTTCACTGATGGAAAAGGTTGTTGCTCATCGGAAAACTCACCTGAGAGGGGGAAATGGTGCCCATGAAATAGTGGGCGAGCAAGCCTTGGATCTTCCCTCCTTATAGAGACATTAATTTAATAATTCAGAGACCAACTGGCCCTAGAAAAGTATAGAAACCAATTGAGAGCGTTTTTTGTTCCCTGTGTCCTTGTGAAGCAGGCCATATTGAAATCTGGTAGAAATTTCTGTAGTCGTTTTCCATTTGAATCACACTCATCTCCCACCATGTGCAGAGAAGTTTGGAGGGGATTTCAAACTCCCACTTTCTCCAGGCCGAGGGAAAAGAGAACAAATAACCAACAATCTGAAAATAGGAGGTTTGCCAAAGGACTTCTGTTGCATCTGGACCTGATGGCTGAGAGAGCCCAAGCCTCAGTGTGGATTACCAGATGTACACTAGGTGGCGATCCAGCATCAGTTTCCTCCAATGTCAGCACCTCCGCAGTATTACTGAGCTAGGTAATTCCTCAGCAGAAACCTGCAAATGCTCTCTATTAGATTAAATCCCCAAGCCCTGAGAGGTCATATTCCCACAAAGGGCTTGAGAAATCGCAACATTTTGGTAGCTGGGTTGAGTGGAGCAGCTTACATTTGCACCAATAAGATGCAGGGTTTCCTGCACCAAGTGCTTGCTATTTTATGTCTTGTTAATAGCTACTGTTGCTCAAATGAGGCGGTCACTAACTGTAGTTCTGGTTGATTTCCCTGTCCTCTCCCCATCCCCTGTCCCTTCACCAAAGGATCTGAGTAGATGTTTTTGGATGAGAAAGAGATGAGCATTACCACAGATTAACAGAGAAATGTAAATCAAAGCCACCATGCAATGCCAGCTACTGTTAAAAGATGTGGTGAGGTTCTCAAAAAAAATATTTTTAAGAGAACAGAAAATAATGAGAACATGGCAAAGTCAAAACCTAGCTTCCGCAGTGTCTATGGAGAGGCAAAAGAGTACAGTTACACGGAAAACGCAGAGATTTGTCGACAAGGTCATCCTGTGATCCAGTGATCACACTTCTGGTGATCACACTTCTGGTAACAGCTCATAATGTTGAAGGCAGATGTCAAAGCACACTTGCCCGTTTACCTTTATCACATCACCTTCACGATGGCCAAGACGGGGAAGCAGCAGATGAATGGGTAAAGAAAGCGTGACGTCTACACAGAATGGAGCTCTTATGATCCTCAAAGAGGGATCTTGTCACATGCTACGTCAGGAACCTGGAGGACACCATGACATTAACCACACTGACAAACACTCCAATTCCAACTATGTGGACTATTGTCTCAGCTGTTTTCCTGTTGCTAGGTTAAAATACCCCAACAAATGCAGCTTAAGGGAGAGGGCTTGCTGTGGCTTACGGTTTGGAGGTGCAGTTCATTGTGTCGTGGTGGCAGGGGTCTCAGGCAGCTGGTCACATCCTGTCTATAGTCAGAACGCAGAGAAATGAATCTTTGGGCTCTGCTCTTACTCACCTTTGTATGTAGTCAGGACCAGTCTTAGGCTCTTCCCACTTTAATTAACCTGATCTAGATAAGCCCTCACTGGTGTGCCTGGACGATATTAACTGTCTTCAGTGTCTAAATTAGTCACAAGAGACCATGGATTTGAGAGCGGGCAAGGGCTGGGTACATTGTGGGAGTTGGAAGGAGAACAAGGAAGAGAAGAAATGATGTAATTATATTTTTGTTTTGTTTTGTTTTGTTTTGTTTTTTCGAGACAGGGTTTCTCTGTATAGCCTTGGCTGTCCTGGAACTCACTCTGTAGACCAGGCTGGCCTCGAACTCAGAAATCCGCCTGTCTCTGCCTCCCAAGTGCTGGGATTAAAGACGTGTGCCACCACCACCTGGCTGATGTAATTATATCTAAACCTCAAAAATAAAAGATACTAAAATAGTCATTTATAAAAGCATCCAGTGAAAAAGCTGGAAGGAACGCTGATAGGGGATTGTGTTTAGTAGGAATGGAGTCCCAGTACTTCAAGAGAGCATTCCACACAACAAACTGTTACTCAGCCAGAAAAGAGTTAAAAACCGTCATTCACAGCGGTATGGATAGAACTGGAGGTTACTGCATTACACAAAATAATCTAGACACATAAATGCGTATGCTCTCCCTTGTTTGTAGGAGCTACAAGGCTAACTTCATAGGAAGATGTCGGGGGTGGCTGAGAAGTTTCATTGACAAAGGGCTTGTGCACAAGTGTGAGGACCTGAGTTCAAATCCTCAGGCACAGCAGCAAACTCCAGAGGTGTCAGGCAGAGACAGCAGGATCTCTGAGGCTTGCTGGCCAGCCATGGGCAGTTGGTAAGCTCCAGGGTTCAGTGGGGGGGAGGGTGTTCAGAGACAGAGAGAGGCATACAGAGAGACACAGAGGGAGACAGAGTGTGTGTGTGTGTGTGTGTGTGTGTGTGTGTGTGTATGTGTGTGTGTGTGTGTGTGTGAGAGAGAGAGAGAGAGAGAGAGAGAGAGAGAGAGGAGAGCAGATGTCAACCTGTGGCTGCCACACTGATACAAACACATATGCATCTTTGTGCATAAGTATGTATACACAAACATGCACAATAAACGTGTACTATGCTAAGCACAAAATTTTAAATATAAGAGAAAAATGGTCACCACAGGCTAGGAATAAAGAAAGTTAAGGGACATCAAAACAATTTTAGAGAGGAAGAATTAGCCCTGGTTTTCTATAGCACAGTAGGTACCTATATGGCAATCTATGCTAAATTGCAAAAGATCTTGAAGGCTAAAATGAGATGGAAGTGTTTGTCACCCAACCTGATCATTAAACACTGTGTGTGTATAAACTTGTCACACCGCGTCCCAGAGAGCTACGCTGGTGTGTCTCAATAAAGAGGAAAATAGCTGGCCCTGGTGGCATGCAACTGTAATTCCAATATCCAAGGGATTGAGTCAGGAGAATTGTCACAAGTTCCAGGATAAAGTAGGCTGCGAGGTGTGCTCCAAGACCAGCCTGGCCCAAGGTAAAACCTGTTGGGAGGAGAGGAATAACATTTATATACAGGAAAAGGTTCCAGAGTCCGTTATAGAGCAGTGCGAACACACATAACAGTATAAAACTGCACACTTCAAAGAAGGAAAACCTTGTTATTTTTTTTGAAAAGATTTATTGATTTTGTTTTGTGGATGGTGGTGGGGGTGTTTTTCCTACACACATGTCTGTGGACCATCTAAGGGTCTGGTGCCTAAGGAAGTCAGAAGAAGGCATTGGATCCTCAAAGACTGCAGTTAAAGATGGTTTGTGAGTCACCGTGAGGGTGCGGAAGACAGACTTGAGTGGACTCTTCACAGATGAGGGCAAATGAATGGATAATAGACCCATAAAGAGTCCTCAACACCAATCATCAGCAAAGGAATTAAAAATCACAGCTACACCTCCCTACAGCTCCCAGGCCAGGGAGTCAACAAACTCCTGGCCCTTCCGTCGGCCGTGTTACGTGACGCAATAAAGCCTCACCTACTAGTCTGCAGTGTGGGAACTAGTGTAGATCACTACTGTAGACAGTCGATTTTTAGTCTGGGTGGTGGTACACACCTTTAATGCCAGCACTCAGGAGGCAGAAGCAGGTGTGTCTCTGAGTTTGAGGCCAGCCTGGTCTACAGGGCAAGTTCCAGGACAACCAGGACTAAACAGAGAAACCCTGTCTCAAAAACAAAACAAGCAAACAAAAAAGGAAGAGAAAGAAAAGAAAGCAGAGTTTAAGAATAAAATTAAACTTGTAGCTAACCAATGATGCTAACTTCCCACTTGTCTACTCATTCACAGAAAAGAAAAACGTGTCTTTAAGGAGACTCACCCAGGAATAGTCATAGAAACTTACATTCACAGCAGCCAAACAGCTAAAAATAACCCATGTCCACAAACAGGAAAGGGAGAAACAAAGTGAAGGATTATGTTCATTAAACAGAATGAGAAGAAACAACCCTTCTGACAGTGCACAGCTGATGAATCACAAAAGCTTTTTGCTGATGGAAAGACTCACACATAGACGGCTGTTTAGTAATTATAAGTTCTAGCTAGCCCATATAATAGAAACACATCCCGGGTATTTTATTTACAAGACAGAAACCTAGATTGGGCAGGTTTTGGAGCTATTCTAATATATATGCCAGACATAATTGCCTTGTTCCTTGCTCTTTCTCCCGGCCACATGCTCATGGTCCATTTCCTCTCATGGTGGCCTCTCCTCCCTTGGTCTCCTTTCTTCTTTCCTTTCTCTTTACCTGTGACCCCCCAGCCAAGTAGCTGAAAACCTGCCTCCCTCTATCTATTGCTTCAATCACGGGCTTTATCCATTTATTGACCAATTAACTTGGTGAGCAAGGTTTGCACAACAAAAGCTAGAGTATTTGAGAATTTCCTTATGGGGGGGGGCAGCCAGATCTTAGGGGCCAGCATTTAGCATTCAAATACATAGCAGCACCAGACCAACCCCCCCACAGACGGCATATACTTAATAGTTCCAAAAAGATACTGCCTTAAAACAGACGAAGTAGCCATAGACAGAGTAAAATCCATGATCGGAATGCCAAGGTTACAGGTTAACTGAGAAGGAAGAGTATCAGATGGAACTGTGGAGTGGTGAGATCTTTCTAGGGCCTGGAGAGATGGCTCAGAAGTTAAAACACCTCCTACTCTGTCGACTCCCTGGATTCAGTTCTCAGTACCCATAGCAGCCTGCAGCAGCTGTCTCTAACTCCAGCTCTAAGGATCTGATGCCCTCTTCTGGCCTCTGTGGGCACTTCATGCTTGCACGCAGACATACATCAAAAACATAAATGAAGATACAACACATTTTAAAAAAAAATAAATAAAGGGAGAATTCTATGATTTGTTATGAATATAGGCTATTTCAAAGCATACATTTATTTAAATTCAATTAATTCTACACTTACGAGGAACACATCAAACCTAAGAGCACACCTTTAGTCCAGCACTTGAAAGGCAGAAGCAGGTGGATCTCTGTGAGCTTCAGACCAGCCTTCTCCACACTGTGACTTCCAGGACAGCCAGAGCTACATAGTGAGACCCTGTCTCAAAAACCAACAAAAATAGAAAGATGAGCACCTTAAGAGCTGGAGTGTGACCTAGATACAGAATGCTTGCCTAGTATACACGAGACTTCTGGATTTCATTCCCAGTAAGGGCGAGGGGGTGGGGGGTGGGGAGATGGCTACATTTTACTATATGTAAGTTTACTTCAGCAAAGAAAGAAAAAAAGGTAAAAACGATACAAAGTTGAACCTGGCAACATGCGGAAACAAAAGGACAAGAGGAATGTAAGTCAAGAGAGAGCACAAAAACAGACTCGGAATCAAACAGACTTAAGACACGGGGATTATAGAGAACGCATCTTTGAAGTGACTGAACTTATTGTTTTCGAGAAAACAGAAGTCTGGGTAGAGAATTTTTCCAAAAAAACAAAAACAAAACAAACAAACAAAAAAACAAACCCTGGAAACTACATAAGGAAAAAAAAAGCCAACTTGAAAAAGACCCAAATAAATTGTGAGAGTGAAGAGGGAGAAAACAAGCGAGTTTAAGAACTCAGAAAAAGAATTTTGCAGACTAGATAGGTTGCGGAGAAAATTAGTCAATTGGAAGCTAGAGCAGGAAAAAAAATGCTCAGAATAAAGCACAGACAAGAAAAAAACTGAAGAAGAATAAATGGGGAGCAAGAAGCAGACGTGAGAATTGAGAAGTTCTAACATAAAATTAACTAGAGACTAAGGGAAGAGAAAAAGAAATGCGAAGGCCAAAATGTATGAACAGAGAGGTGTGGTGGCTCACAGTACGTGGGAGGTTGAGGCAAGGAGATTGCTAGGAGTTCAAACTCATCATGGGATACAGAGTGAGACATTGTCTCAAAAAAAGAATATCTGAGGAGAAGATGGATGATTGGGAAATCTCTAGAAGTGAAAGATGTGAACTCACAGATTCATGATTTAAAGCATTGCTAAAGGGGTAAATGAAGCCTCGGGTGTCGCTGAGTGAGTGTGAGGCTCAGGGTTAATCCCCAACAAACAATAAAACAAAATGAAACAAAATTCCCTGTTACTGTATAGCAGAGTAAAGAAGATACAAAGAAATATAAAATCTTGAAATTATTAAAAGGAGTGAGAGATAGACTAACAGCCAATATTTCCATGGGAACACAGCTGTTAGAACAGCAAGATGATATATTTAGTGTTCCAAGAAAGAGTAATTCTGTTCTCAGCAGAAACATGCTTTAAGAAGAACATGAAGTAAGACGTTTTCATGTCGAGAAAATGGAATTATTTTACCAGCATACTTGTACTAGAGAAAGTATTAAAGGATGTTCTCCAGACAGAAAGAAAACAATTCTAGATGGGAAATCTAGAGATAAAGATTTCAAAACAACAAAGATCAAAACTCATTGGCCAGAGTCTGGAGAGATGGCTCAGAAGTTAAGAGTACTGATTACTCTTTCAGAGGATCTGGGTTCAAGTCCCAGCGCCCACATGGTGGCTCCAGTCCCAGGGGATCTCATGCCCTTTTCTTGCCTCTGAGAGCACTACAAATGAGTGATGCACATACATATGTGCAGGCAAAGCACCTCTGTACATAAAGTAACAAATATTGTATGCATGCTACAAAAACCATGTTAAGATAAAATATATAGAAAATTAAATTCATAGGCTTAGAGAAGGGCTAAATGGGGTTCATTGTTACCTAGAGATTACTAGGAAAAATATACAGGCACCAATCAGCTGTACTATTAATATTATAATTTCTAAAAATATGAGAGAATATATAACTTCTAAACTACAATCCATGACTGATCTTTTTTAAACTGTATTTTTTCTTTCCCTTTTTAGCATGCCTTGTAACTCATTGTTGTTGAAAGCCAGACATCATGTTTTCAAATAAAAGAAACTGAAAAAATAATTTTACTGTAATATTTTATATTAACTTGACATGGAGCCAGGCACCATTTACAGCTTGCTATATTTATAACCGTCTCGAGTTTTTTTCTAACAATTCCTTCTTAGGTTTTGTTTTTGTTTTGAGACAGAGTTTTAAATAGCCAAGGCTGATCTTGAACTTCTGATTTTTCTGCCTCTGCCTTCCACATGCTAGGATCACAGGCACTGAGCAACCATGCCTGGCATAGAACTCTGTCTTAAACAAGGACTTGCACTTCTGAGCCATGACTATCCAAAGAATTTCTTAGTTTTTGTGTCTCCTTTCATGAGACAAGAAGGTACGGGGGTGTGGGTGGGGATGGAGTTGGTCAGTTGTGCCCCCCCCCAGTAAGATAAGCTCTTATAATGTCCCTCACAGAACAAACTTTTATACGGAAATCAAGTGGAAATGTCTGGTTTCTTTGGGGACTCAGTTATATCATGTGATGTTTTGTGGAAGCACACACAGGTGAGAGGATGTTTTGCTGAAGCTGACATGTGAAAGGAGGTGGATGTTTAGAAAGAATATAAATATGACCCCACACAGTGGGAAGAAGCTCTTGCATTGGTTCGCCTTGCGATGCATCACTGATCTTCGCTTGTCATGGCTTTATGGAGGGTAGCGCTTGTCATGACTTTATGGAGGGTAGCTGGTCAAATGACTTATCTTGATGTTTTGGCGGCTTGTTGTTGCTTCCTTGGTCTCTTGCGGATTGGCAGAGCCCCTCAGTTTCTCCTGTACTGACCTGCCACTGCTGATTTGTGCTTGGTGTTTACTGAGTGGACTGAACTGCTGGCAACAAAGATTGGAATCACTCCAAAGAACTATTTCTAAACAGGTCCACAACCCTTGTTTCCTATTAAACTTTCTTTTCCACTACCTCTGGTGGGCTAGGAGGGAGGTTGAAATGTTGAAGAGCCCTTATTAAAGTAGATTTTGAAAAATCTAAGCCTACACAGGAAGACACTCTAAGTAAAACAATTTTAAAACAATTACCACTCCCCCCAGCTCCACCCATCTCCACTCTCTTGGATTCTGGGATGAATCTTTTCTCCAGTTTTCACCCCCAACAGAGGTGAGGCAGAATCCACCTGAAAGTCCCAGCATGCCCTGGGGAGATTGCAAGACACCTGTCTCTTCCTCTATCTCTGTTTTGTTTCCCAGTCATGAAGTGACCCTACCATGCATTTTAACCACCGTGCATGACCTCACCACAGATCCTAAACAGCAGGACCAACTGACCAAAACCTCCAAAAGTCAGGAGCCAAACCTCCTTTGCTCCCGAGTTGGTTTATCCCACATATTGAAGTAATCAAAGGGGCACTAACACAGCCTCCAAGGCCTGGCAAGCTCTTGTGCACTGGCTACTTCTCTATTGCTATGATAAGACACCATGGACAGGGCAACTTATAAAAGAAAGCATTTAGTCAGGGGCTTATTATGGTGGGAAGCATGGCATCGTGCAGGCATGGTACTGATGCAGAATCTAAGAGCTATACTCTTATCTGGAAATTAAAAGCAGAGAGAGGAGGGGCCTGGAATGAACTTTTGAGACCTCAAAGTCCAACTCTAGTGACAAATCTCCTTCAACAAGACTGTATTTCCCAATTCTTCATAATATATCCCACCAACTAGAGAACTAAGCGTTCAAATATATGAACTTATGGAGGCTGGGCTCACTCAAAGCATCACACCTTGGGTCCACCATTCAATTTCCTGGTGCTCTTTCCTCCTCAGACTGTACACTGCTCTTTTTTTTTTTTTCTTTCTGTAGACCTTCCTAAGAGTGATTACTAAAAACCATTACTAAAACCATGCAACAGAGTCAATGGGCTGTCTTGAAATCTCTTCTGCCAGAGAAATCGCTCCATTATTTTTAAATTTAGCCTCAGGAAGATTCTTAGGACAAGGGCAGACGATAGCCACGTGGCCAAAATATCACAAAAAATGTCCTCTAGCCCAGGTGCTAATATTGTTCTTCTATGAAACCCCTGGAACCGGACCCACAATCCACATTGCTCCCAGCATCGATGACTTCCAAGCTCCTGCCAGCAAGGCCCATTAAGCTACGCTTATAGTGTTTAACTCTCTTCCCAGTTCAAAGTCTTCCACATTCCTCAAAAATAAGCATGGGCAGGTCTCCCATAGTAACACTCCCCTCCCTCCCTGGTACCCAATTCTTTCTTAGTTACTTCTCCATTGCTATGATAATAAATCATGACTTGGCAAGTTATAAGATAAATCATTTATTAAGTCTTATCATTCCAGGGGACGTGTCCTGAAAGTGGGACAAAGATATGTTTGCAGGAACAGCTGAAACTTCATATCTCAAACAGCAAGCAGGAGGCAGAGAGTGCTATTAACTAGGGATCAAATATCCAAACATATAAACCTATAGGGGCCATTCTTATTCAAACTGCTACAATCTCTTACCTAGAAGATGCTCAACAAATAGGCACAGTATTGTTTTTTTATTTTAATTTTCTCAATAAAACACTTACTATGCAATTGAGCACCTTAGAAAGTGTACAAAACACAATAGCTAAGTATAACAGTATTGTAGAGCAGATTTCTAAAATTTGTATCTTCCCTGACCCAGATTTTAAGCTGGTTAGTATAAAGGGGCTTTATTTTAAGACGTGCCCTTACTAGGTAGCCTGGCTGGCCTAGAGCTGGCTATGTAAACCAGACTGACTTCAGACTTACAGAGATCTGCCTGTTTCTGCTTCCCAAGAGCAGGGACTGAGGGTGTGTGCCCCCATGCCTGACAGTATAAAGTGATTTCAAAGAATTAAATAACACATGCTCATTGTTAGTGAGCAATTTTGGGAGCACAAAGGTCCTTGCACCCACAGATCACCAGGGAAACCAGGCACAGTTATCTTTTTGTTTGTTTGTTTGTTTGTTTGTTTGAGACAGGGTTTCTCTGTGTAGCCACAGTTATCTTTTTAAAGGAGAGGAGATATAACCTGTTTTTCTACCCCCAAAGACTGGGATTTGGACAAGAACCAGGGCAGAAGCCAGTCACATTAAGCTTAACAGCCTGGTAATTTATGTTATCTGAAGGGACAGGCCATATCAAGCTCCCACAACCAGGACTGAATATTCTTAATAGTCTTGATTGTCCTTACATCATATTATAGTCAGGGAGCTCCCCCAAGCTCCCACAACAAGGACTGGGAGTAGCTAATAACTCAAATGACCTCCATACACTGAATGACTGAGACCACACCAGATCTTTCCTAAGGCCTTAAGCTCACGCATGTGGCCTCGCTCTGGAAGCCATCTTGGGAGAAGTGACATGTGCGGTTGGGTTGAGTTTTGATGTCATTAGGCCTCCTTGTGCCCCAGGGTTTGTACTATACCAGGAATCCTTTCCCAAATTGTCCTGGGTTTAAATATGTTTACAATAAACAGCCTGGCATCAGCCTCCAGACCTTTGATCCAACCTGGCTGACTAAGTCTGGCTGAACTGAATTTTCTTTCTTGCCTCTTTATGAATGGTTTCACTGCCGGCCCTAGGTGCTTGCGCGGCATAATTGTTTGAGATTAGAAGGTCGGTATCATTCACAGGTGTGGCTCTGGATTCTCGAAGTTGTTTCTTTCTGTGTGTTCGTCCTCTGTCTGGAATTCTTTGCTCCCTCATCTGGTTGTCTGGCTTTTCTTCCCGTAAGCAACAGTTATCCAAAGTCATTGGAATCCGGAGGCTTGAGAGACTCCTTATTTGAGCCCCGCCCCCGCCCCGCCCCCCTAGGGTGGCAGGGGAGAGCTATTCCATTAGAGCCGTGCCAATGTCCTTAGCATTTCAAGAGCTTTCAGCTTTGCTAAGTCTTCTGAAAGTCTGTCTTCCTGGATTTCACAGGCTGCAGCGGAAGGTAGGGTGTGAGTGTGCATTCAGTTTTCCTGCCGTCCAGCATCTGGCTCAGCCCTCGACCTTCAGAAACTGCTCTACGCCTGTATTTAATGTGGGTAGAGACGATCTCAGGAGCTAACAGTTCGCTCTCATGACCTGTAGCCTACTTTTAAGCTCTGCTGACTCCCGTATTTTCCTTGGCATCTCCATTTCCTTGGCATTCCTGCTGCCTGTGAGTTCTCCGTGTAACCTGAGGATTCAGCCTCTTTAGATCTGCTAAGCCACACACACCTGCTCATTCCCCAACATCTTCCAAATACCTTCAGTTTCTGCCCCATCTTCTATTTGCTCTGTCCTGTAGATTTATATAGCTTTGTATACCCCAGGGACTCGGGAGCAGGTAGAGGGGATCTGTACAGTCTGCATCCACAATGCAAACCCCTTTCCCCCATAACAATATATTGATATCATCTATGCTTATTTATTGGGGGAGGACATGCATGCTGTAGTGTCCATCTGGAGGTCAGAGGACAACTCTCTCTCCTTCCACTAGGTGAATTTTAGAGGTTGAATTGAGATCATCAAGCTTGGGGGCAAGTACTTTGCCTGCTGAGCCATCTTGCCATCTCTCATTGCTTCTTCTTAACGGAAATTAGAATGTCTCGTGCAGAAATGAAGTATGGGCTTGAATATTGCAAGCTTTCTGACATTATTGGTTTTTCTGGTGATCAATTCCCATACGGGAGACTACCAAGGGACGTTTCATTAAAGCAAATGATATTCCGGTCACTCAGGAAATCCCAAGTGACTAGGGACTGTGTCAGATGCCAAGGACAAAAGACAAATATCAGAATCAAAACTGTACCTCAGACTGTGTCCCTTGGGCAATATCAAAGAGTTAGCTGCTCTGTGCTGGTAACTGGGGGCAGATCTCAGGATCTGACAGCTCACTCCCATGACCTTTAGCCTACTTTAAAGCTCCACTGACTCCTGTATTTTCCAGGTGCCTTGGCATCTGCAATCCTGCTGCCTGTGACCTCTCTCTCTGTGTAAATGTCTTGTTATATCACAGTGGGCCACATTTATTCATTTATCCTATAAATATGAATTAAACACACATTGGGAAATACTCTAGTTACTAGAGACTGTGTAAACAAGAGAAAGCTTATATTCTGGTGGTACGAAAGAGTAAATGGATGGATGGGTGGGTGGATGGATGAATGGATGGATGGATAGGTGGATGGATGGATGGATGGATGGATGGATGGATAGATAGATGAATGGATGGGATGGATGGATGGATCAATGGATGGATGGATAGATAGATGAATAGATGGATGGATGGATGGATGGATGGATGGATGGATGGATGGATAGGTGGATGGATGAATGGGTGGATGGATGGATGGATGGATGGATGGATGGATGGATGGATGGATAGATAGATGAATGGATGGATGGATGGATGAATGGATGGATGGATAGATGGATGAATAGATGGATGAATGGATGGATGGATAGGTGGATGGATAGATGGATGGATGGATGATGG
>JADRCD010140130.1:0-34152 GCA_019843815.1 Montemys delectorum | reverse complement strand
CACACACACACACACACACACACACACACACCACACGCACACACATATACACACACACCAGCAGGGATAAATACCTTAATTACTTTGTACGGGAAAAGAACAAGACAGAAATCCCTGAGGGCAGAGACTATGATACTTCAGTTAGCAGCCTCCTTCCAGGGGTCTTAGCCAAACTCACTCCGTAGCACTCACCTCTCACGTCTTGGGGGAGCTCTGGAGAGTCACTTGTCCAGGGAGTGACTGAAGACTGCAGGAAATGGAGGCCCTGATACTCCTCCATAGAGGCTCCTTGATACTCTGTCACTACTAGGTGCATGTCCTGTTCCTGAGCACAGAAAGTAGCCTAGAGACAAAAGATTCACTTTGAAAAAGTAGCTTGGTGGGAGGCCGAGTCTCCCACAAGGGAGCACAGAACAAGCTCATCTACCCCTCTAAAGGAGGGGCAAGAAGTGACACACATTCACATCAGCACTGCAAACTCACCAGACAGGTCCTCCCCGGCAGCTGGGGACACAGAAGTCAAGGCAGGAAAGACAGAGAAAGGATCTATCCCCGGAAATACACAATGACAGCGCACCCAAGCTATCGGTAAAAATGGAATGAGGCCTAGAGTCTGTATACTATCTCCAAATGTCTTCCACAGATTACACAACAACTACAAAGGCTAAAACAATTCTCTGGAGAAAAAACTCTTGACAAGCACAGCATTAACTGTGAAGGACAAAATCATCCCCCATGTGCCTCCGGAGAGACCCGACCAGAGGCCGCGCTGCCTGCAGTGGTAGACATCTGGCCAGAGGGTACAACCTGGTTGTCATACTAAGATTGTAAAAGCATGGTCTTTGCTCTTCATAAATATATACTGAAGTACTGGGACGTAAAGGGACATATTTACAATTATTTGTCATCTGGTTCAGGGGGGAAAGTCTGCATAACTGTGTAAGCCTATGCACAATGATTTGCACAGGAATAAGGATAGGGTAGGTGGGGCACATCATGGAACCAGTCTTAGCAAGAGCTAAATCTAGGTGAAGAGGATGCTGTTTTGGTGGTCCTTCTCTAAATTCTGAATTATTTCAGAATAAGAGGGTAAGCATTAGCAGATACACGTTCCTACCCCACTACCTTCCCACACTAGCGCGCGCTCATTACTTTCCCACCTGCTGCCCTGTGTCTCCAGGTTCCGAGGCTAGATTCTCCAGGAATGCCACGGCCTCATCCCATCTCTGCAGAGGATATGTCTGTATCCAGGCTTGGAGTTCTTTAGGCAGGATGGTCAGGAACTGCTCCAGTACCTGCAGCTCCAGGATCTGTTCTTTTGTGTGGGTCTCTGGCCTCAGCCATTGATGGCAAAGTTCCCGAACCTGGGCCAGAGCTTCCCGGGGCCCAGGAGTCTCTTGGTAACGGAACTGCTGAGATCGCAAGCGGTGAAGTTCCTGAACATGCGCCCTGCCCTCTGGTGAGTTGCCTGGCTGCTCCCAGGTGGGATTTTCCACCTTCAGTGTCACAAGGCTGCCTTCATCCTCAGGAGCAGAACCCGGCAACACTTCATACATGTTGAACTTAGAAGCTGCAGAACGGTTCAGCTGTCTGAAGTCTGTGCTTCAGAAACGTATTTCTAAACGAACGTCTACAGTGTAAGAATTGAACAGAAAATGAAAGTCAACTTAAAACCCTATGAAACATTTTTATTTTTGTTCTCCACTTTGTTGTGCTCAACGACTAACCCTATGCATCCAAATCATATCCTGAACACTAAAGGAGCTGAGCCTGGAGGTAAGGTAAGGAATAAACCATGAGAGAAGAAAGGCTAGCTACGAATACCTGGCATGGTGCTGCATGCTTGAAATCCTAGCATGCAGGAACAGAAGCTACTGTGGACTACATAGCAAGTTCAAGGTCAGCCTGGACTAATTAAAGAGACTCTGTCTCAGTGAAACTGAAAACAGCAAAACCTTCCAAATGAAAAACCAACAAACAACAAAACAAAACACAAATTAGTATGTTTTAATGTATTACAGCTATGTTAGAGAGGAGGAATGATTTGACATACAGAGAAGCCAGAGAGCTATCTTGGCAGAAGCACAGTACAATTTAAAGGTCGAATATTTCGGTATTGCTCTTCCACAATTTCCCATCATTAATGCCTTCTGTAGTGAGATCTTGCCATGCCTCCTATAATGACTGTCTCAAAATCTGTGCTGGTCTATGGCTTGCTTTGACAAACAGAGCATAATAGCATGGCAAAGAGAAAGGAAGTGCCCCTGCAGCTTTTAGGACACTGCCCTAAGACAGCCATACTGTGAGGAAACCCAAGCTAGTCATGTAAAGGTCACTTGGATTTAGGCCTCTTACGCAAAACCTTAGCTGGGTCTGGAGCCTATGTAATTCATAAGCTAAATACAGTTATATGAGCAACCCCAAGCAGGACCCACAGTAGAGTTGGCCAATCAATCCATAGGACCCCCAAGACACTGTTTTCATTATTCGGGTTCTGTTTTTGTTCTTATAGACACCAGGAGCAGTAGAGGCTCAGCAGGTCCCTTCTTTCCCTCATCTCCCTTTCTCCTTTTGTGATCTCAATTCCAGTACATCTGTTTCAAGGACATCTGTATCCTTTTCTGGCTCCAAGTTTCCTTTAGACTCCAGATTTTCCATTGCCCGAAGTATGCCTCCAGCTTCAAGTCTCTCCTGCACTATCATCTCCAACACATATTGAAAGGAAATCAGGGTCACCTCACAGTGGGATTCCTTATGTATTTCTCCACTTCTACTGAGGTCAACCACTTTCCATGCAGTTAGGCTTAACAAAAGGTCCTATATGATCACTGAGTTTGGCTAATTATTTCTATAAAACACCTCTGACAGCAATCCCTTCCTTCTTGTTTCCTTAGTTACCATTTTCACCCACTATTGCAATAGCTTTGTTTCTTACATCACACCATTGATGTGCGTTTCCTAAAGCACAATTTTGATCTTACTCCAACAAATCTCCTATGTTAGTGTGAAACGCATGTGGTGTTTACTGTTTTCTTGCTTGTAACTCAGAAAATCCTTTGACCGGGATAAGCTGTAAGTTAAATGGACGACCGCCAAACAATTATTTAATTAACTAGGCCTACACAATAACGTCTCCATCAAAATCCAAAAGGCAGGATTCTTGGCGCTTCCAAACAGTTGGAGATTGATGCCGCTACAGAGGGCAAAGAAGTACCACAGCCCTTAATCTTAAACATAAGGATACCGTCTGCTTCACCTGAATTCTCTGCAATATGCTTCATAACACACCAGTAAGCACGTTTCCTGAGTTCTGTGAGATCTGAGCTCTGGGAGCAGTTAGTAAAAACCCTGGTTTCCGGCCAGTGGGTCAGAAGCGTAGGTAAAATAAGCTGGAACTTACAACTGATGTTGAAAGTGGGAACCAGTCTTGTGTCTTGTATACAGAAGCCTCAACATATAGGAACCATCCATCTTCACCGAATTAGAGAGCTGCAAATGGTGTTCAGGGAGGAAACACTGCTTGTTTGCTGGTGAGGACAAACCTCTACCATCTTTTGAGGGCAGACTGCCATTACACACACACACACACACACACACACACACACACACCATGACCACCATCAGAAACTTCTCCTTGGGCTAACTTCAAACTCCCAGAATCCAATCTTACCTGCGTCTCCCGTTTAGTTTACCACCAAGTATATTATGCGCCTAATTATTTTCCACGTGTAAAGTTAATCCCAGAATAAAAGAAATTAGTTCCTACATACCAGAAAAAACTCATGGGCTTCCCAATTCCTCGAATTCACCACAGGGTGACAGTTTTCCTTCCTACTTTGTATTGGTCCATCCTTCCAATGTAAATCCCCACTGACATATGATCTGCTCTGTACACACATAATCTTCCGTGGCTACCCTCAAACCTAATATACGAATGGGAAAACTGAGCCACACAGGCTCACAAACCGCTGGGTGCACGCACCCCGTTTGCCAGCTTCTATTGCAGATCACTGCACAGCCACTCCTGCTCCTGGCAGACCTCTGGGAAGACTCTAGAATCGCAGCACGTACCTGGTACCCAACGAAGACCGGTATACTTCTCGACGAACGTAAGAGATGTACCTGTGGTGCCTTAGCCAGGGCTCTAACCTGCCCAGATCTACGCTAAGACTGTACGCCAGCGCCCAGCAGCTAAGTGTGTCTATTTGTTGCAGCAAAGTTTAGGGAAGGTGTGCTCATCAAAAAAGCCCGCTACCGGAGCCAAGAGGTCAGAGCGCCACAGCCTGGCGGTACTCCCTGTTAGTCTCCGAGCCCCCGACGATGGAGCTCGGCGGGAAAGGGCTCCAAAAGGATGAAGGGTAGGGGGCACTTCCTGCAGACGGAGCCGGACTTCGAGGGGGCACTTCCTGTAGACGGAGCTGGAGATTCAGGGGCAACTTCCGGCTGTCGTTGTGTTCCTTAGGAACCTGGTGCCAATCTCTGGTGCCAGGTCGTGGTTTTCCTGACCCGCGCCTCTCCTGGTAGTTTCGAAGAGACCAAACACACACACATTTCCGTAAATCATTTCAACAACAACAACAACAACAACAACAACAACAACAACAACAACAACAAAAACCTGTGGGACGTACCTGAGGGAGAGAGCTCTTGCTTGACTTCATTACTGGGTTCAGTCCCCAGCACCACAAAAGAAAAGTTTTCCTGGACTGTCATCCATAAAGACAAAGCCGAGTCGGCCTTTACAGAGTCTTGTGAACAGTCAGATGGGTATACCCCGCAAAGCCCCCAGGTGAGTATACAGATTTTATATGCGTGCGAAAGTCCAGGTAGCTTGAATTCAAGAGTTAACTATATTTACATTTACTTTCCATGTACTCGAATGGGAGAGCATATGACAACCTGGAGTCGGTTCTCTCTTGCTATGTGGGTCCCAAGGATTGAACTCAGGTCGTCAGGCGTGGTGGTAAGCGTTCTTACTGGCAGATCCACCTTCACAACCTTCTTATAAATGTTTTATAAATTCTCAGGACATCCCGGGACCGTTTTGTTCAGTGAGAATAATAGCTTTTGAAGCATTTATGGAAATCAAAATGTAAGTTTGCACTTTATTTGTCTAAGACAGCATAGAATTCTTTTTCCATAGCAGATTAAAAAATATATTGTTCTGTATGTGTGTTTATGAGCGTCCACACGTGCATGTGGGTGCAGAGGCCAGAGGTCGATGCTAGAGTCTTTTCTTTGTAACTCTTCAACCTTATTTTTTAAACAAGGTCTTTTATTGAATCTTGGGGCTCCTTGATGCAGATACACTGGCTGCCAGCAAGCTCCAGGGATTCCCCCACCCCCAAGGAGATTATAAGTGTGCATTACCATCTCTACCATTTTACATGGGTAATGGGAATCTGAACTCACGTTTGTGTCATAGGCATTTTACCAACTGAGCCTCTCTCAGCCCCATAAGCATAGTTTATAAACATCCCAACAATGGTGTACTCCATTGAATAGGCACAATAATTTACTTAACTATCCTCAATAGTGCAGGTTTGGGTTATATTCTTTATTAAGTAATGCTGTAGAAAAAAACCATTAAAAATCTTTACTTTCTTTTTAAAGCTTTAATTTTATTCAAAAATTACTTTGAAACTTTATTAACACTTTACAGACGTTTACAATACTGTCAATATCACTATTTCCATAGAAAAGTATTTTCTTTACCCTATCAATAATTATGTTTTTACATTGTTTTAAATAAATCTATTGGGTAAATACTACACACACAAACTGACGAAAAGTAATGTACATTTAAAATTTTGATAGTTCTCTAATTTTTAAGGGCCATGCTGTTTAGAAGTAAAAGGAGAAGCTAAGAGAAAGGCCAGAAAAGGAACATCACTTTCACACAAACAGTGATATATGATTAATCAGTGCATAAAAGAATGTTCAACAGTAGAAATATAAAGCATGTTCTAAAACAGGTGCTTTCTTCTGAGGTTTAGGAATTACAAGTGTTACAAATGCCTGTTACATGCACATTTTGGTATGGACATGAGTTAAACATCAAGGAGACTGATCACATGCTAACACTGTTATTTTGGTGGTGTTGGGGACCTAACCATAGTCCATGCCATCACTTTTTAAGGCCATATGACTGCTGAAGTTGCAACTATCACATGCAAAGTATGGGCAAAAGGTCAAAAAGAGGTTCTTCTCAGTTCAGCCAGTCCCTTTGGACAGCTTTCCCCAATTTTGCTTAGAGTGTATCTTAGGCCAAAATCTGGACAAAGGAAGAGGGCCCTATTTTGTGCAGAGCTAAAAGTTTGGCTAAAGGGGGATGAAAGGGAAGATTAATGTCAGAATTGCAGTCCTTGGCCTGTCCACTCCTTAGACATGAATGGCAGCAAGCTAACTAGGTTTCCCATGGGTCTTGGACTGACTCTATCCTTTTCTATTGAACAAAAAAACATAAGCACTTGTAAGTTGTTATTTATTTGTAAGCCATGTGTAGTAAAACCACGTTGTAATCACTACAAGAGTCCCCTTATCGTCCCAAAGTGGCATAACTTAAGAAGCCCTTTTCCTGGAGAAGTACGCCCTGTGCAGTTACCAACCACAAGCTATGCTTAGCAGTCTGACTCCAAGCTTACTATTGCCCTTATTACTAGCAAGACCGTCAATATGACCTGATGACCAAATCTCCAAGCTGATTTGATTTTAATGGTCAAAATGACTTCAAAATAAGTATCATTTAAACTTGCATCATTGGTATCAAAGGGGGAAAAAAACCCCAACATTTTCCCCCATGGGACATTCATTTAAAAGGTGTCCTTCAAGCAGTCACTGTACTGGCACTGTTGCTGCCTAGTAAGAAAGTTGCTGCTTAGAATAATTCAACACAGTTCATTCAAATGACTCAAGGTCTCTTGCATAGTTTAAGTAAAACTTTGATATATAATTTGAAACACTGGGATACTGTGGTTAAAATGGGTAGGAAATGTAAAATGATATGAGCTAATCCTAAGGGTAGGTTCTATAGTTAAACAGCAAAAGCTATCTTTGCTTTCAGAAATGCATTCATTGATGGTACAAGGGTAAAGTGCATATGAAGCCAGTGTGTGTATGAACCCAATAGGGAAAATGTCCAGTTAACCTATGTTAGACCCTTGAGAATGTGTATTTCTAAGCATTATTAGATTTATTTTGGGCTTAAAAATATTTACCAGTTGTGTGTGTGCATCTACCAGTTTCTGTGGACCACTGTGTACAGAAGCCTGAGAAGGTCAGAAGAGGGCATCAGATCCCTGGAACTGGAATTGTGAGCAGCTATGGATGTTCTAGGAACTGAAAATGGATGGGTCCTTTGCAAGAGCAGATATGTTAACTGCTGACTCTAGCTCCTTAGGATTTGTCTTTTCACATGTATGATGTCTGCATGTATGGTTCTCCATGTGTATGGATGCATGTGCACTTAGATTATCATCAGGAGTCTTCCTAGATAACTCCACCAACTGCTCTCCAAACTCTCTCCCCTGAGTCCAAAGTTTGCTGATATAGCGAGTCTGGCTAGCCAGCTTGCTCTGAAGATCCCCTTTTTGCCATCTGAGGGGTGGGGCCATGGGCTGGCCACTATACTCACTTGACTTTACATGGGTGCTGGGGATCCAAAACAGTCCTTACACTTGCATAGCAACTTGGTTTAACCACTGAGCCATCTCCCCAACCCTCATTAATTTTATTTTTAAGAAGCCTGTTCCTACAGTACTTGCAAAAATATCAGCTTGATCTTGTTCTGTATAAATCTATAGGCACTTGACTTGCTGATTTAAAAGACTTCATTCACACATAAAGCCAATACTTAAGAGATAAATAATCATGTACTTATCACATCGAAAGCTCTGAGAAGTTCTGTAGTCAATACTTGTTTAACTCTGATTCCACTCTAAGGGTAAAATTATTATATTGTAACTATAGCTTTAAGTAAAGCCAAGAGAGGAAACAGTGGAGACAAATGGCTTCCAAGAATACTGAAGTCGTGGTGAGTTCTTTTAAAAGGGTCAGTTTACTTATCAATGTAACATTTTGATATTTCAAACAGAGAGCCTCATCAAGCCACTTTGCTTTTATGGTGATGTCTCTGATGCTGAAAGAGACCAGACTTCTGCCTGAAGGCTTCATTGCATTCACTACACTTGTAGGGTTTTTCTTCATTGTGGATTCTGACATGCTGATCTAAATGTGAATTTAGACGGAAAGCTTTCTGACACACGTTACATTTGAAAGGTTTTTCTCCAGTGTGAATCCTATGATGTCGAATAAGGTCAGAGGTCAAACTGAAGGCTTTACCACACTCGTTACAGTGATGTCTTTTGGAACGACCATGGACTCTCTGATGGTGGGTGAGGAGGAGGGCCCGACTAAAGGTTTTCCCACACTCCTTGCATTCTCGGGGCTCATCCTGACTGTGAATTTTTTGGTGTCGATTAAGATGAGAGCTTCGCCTGAAGTTCTTTCCACAATGGATACACAGATAGGGTTTTTCTCCAGTATGGATCCTGAGATGCTCCAAAAGACCTGCATTCTGGCTAAAGACTTTTCCACACTCTTTGCACTGGTAAGGCTTCTCACCCAGATGGATTTTCTGATGTCTGATGAGGTGTGAACTTCTCTGAAAGACTTTCCCACACTGTTGGCAGGGGTGACCTTTCTCTTTAGAGATTTCCTGAGGTTCAGTAGCAGCAGAACTCTGATATACTACAGATTCACAGGGCCTTTCTCCTGCATGTGCCCTGTCATGTTCAATCATGCCTGAGTTCTGAACAAGTCTCTCCTGAGTTTCCACGCACTGGCTGTTCGTTTTTTCTTGGGGCACGGATGGACACCTTTTCAAGCTCAGGTCCTCACACTGCGCCTCCATGGGTTCAGACATTGTACCAGATGACTCCACTCTTCCACAAGAGTCTGTCCCTGCAATGAGCTTCCCATTTTCACTCCTTGTCTCTTTACCTGAAACATTAAATATATATATATATCACTAATTATTTTATTTTTGGTGTTCAGGGAAAGGAATCTGCAAATAGCAGGAGATACTTAAATAAAGCCATGTGTATAAATTAAAAAAAATTTGTTATGTGTGTTTTAGTTGCGTGCATGCATGTACACAACATGCATGTAGTGCCAAGGAGACCATAAGAGGGTGTCCAGTTCCCTGAAACTGGGGTTACAGAATGCTGTGAGCTGCAATGTGGGTGCTGGGAACTGAAACCAGGTTCTCTGTAAAAGTTTTCTTAATAGATGAGATCTCTTCAATCCCCACAAAGTAAAAAAAAACAAAAAAAAATTGCTTATGATTATTGAAAAAATATATATTGAGTGATTTAGGAGAAATTGTGGCTTTAGTTGTTTGTTTGAGGTAAAGTTTCGCTATGCAAAATAACCTGGCCTAACCTAGACCACACCGCAATCCTCTTCTCTCAGCTTCTCAGGCCCCACAGTTACAGTCATGTGCCAGCACATCCAGCTTGATATTCAAGAAATTGTTAACCATATTGGGGAAGGCTTGGGGTTGTGATGGGAGGTAATTTATTTTAAATGTTCTAAATTACACACACAAAAGCTACTAAGCATGACTGCATATTCTCGATCATGATTTGTCACCTGGGAAACAAAAAACACCATAAACCAGGTCACCTGAGGACTATCAAGTTAAACAGGGAAGGTACTTTGACAAATGAAGATATGTTGGCATAGTGCCAATTTTATCACTGAGTAGTATGTAAACTTGGAAAAAATTGTTTAAGTTCTTATCAATAAATCAACAGTACCCAGACCATAAGAATAATGCATTCGTAAAAACATCACATTGAAATATGAAGTGTTCCCCTCAGAGGGGAACAGTAGGTTCCTTCTCCTATTCAAATGTTGCAAGTCTTTCTAATACTGAACAAGGAAGAAGACAGCAGTAGAAATAAGAATACCCAGTTAGTAGTAGGTACTGTTTACTCACGGTCAGGACCTAGAGCAGATTCAGGGCTCTTTAACTATGGAAAGAAAGAAAGAAGTCTGGGACTGGAAGGTAACTTCCCATGCGAGCGCAGGTCAGGACTCTGACCCAGACACTGAGTGATAGGGAGCCTGGAAGAGGGAATAGGGTGAATGAGGCAAGAGCGAGCCAGAAGAGAAAGACTAGAAGGGGAAATGGGAATGAA
The DNA here is from genome assembly GCA_019843815.1 of Montemys delectorum. Classification (NCBI taxonomy): domain Eukaryota; kingdom Metazoa; phylum Chordata; class Mammalia; order Rodentia; family Muridae; genus Montemys; species Montemys delectorum. The sequence goes on along the minus strand of JADRCD010140130.1, from coordinate 23,950 downwards.
CAGGCCAACAGAGAGCCTGTGAGTGGAAGGTGCCTGGGGGCAGCTGCATCTCTCTGTTCCTCTTCCCATCGTGGCCACAGTCTTTCATGTGAAAAAACAATAGCATTTCCCAGTTCACTAAGGGATCTAAGCAAAGGGAGACATCAATACATTTGTATTGAAGTGACAGAGAAGAATATAAGGTAACTTAGTGAAAGTATAAAAGACATTGGAGAGTTCAAGGCCAGCTGATCTACATAGTTCTAGTTGAGATCAGCCAGAGCTACACAGGAAGACCCTGTGTCAAGAGAAGAAAGAAGGAAGGAAGGAGAGCGACAGAGACACTAAAAGTAAGAAATAGAACAGTAACAAAGCAGAGCCAAAGAGACTGATTAACTCCCCCATCCCCAGCACTGCCATTCACAGTGACTTGAAAGAGATTGGAAAGGGAATGAGGAAACTCTGCCTGAGATTCTTTGCCTCATGGAAGAGCAACAGGTAGGTCCAGCTCCATGTCTCCTTGATGTGCTGTTCATTCAAATTGTTTAGAGTTGTAGATCTTTTAAATCTTGACTGTGCTACTAAGTTTATTGTATAGACAAAAACAAACAAATAAACAAAACAACAACAAAACCAAAACAAAAATCTCCACTGACGAGTGAGGCTACAGAGTAGATTATGTATACAAATTAAGCCACAGCAGACATGATAAAAACAAACACCAAAATGCTAAGGGTGCCAAGGCAGAGGCACTGCATGGCCTACCATAACTCAAATGCAACAAGATGCCATTTTCTTCTTACCTCTCTCCTCAGGCTTCAGAAGCACATACCCAGGCTGCTCCTGTGTTTCTCTGTGAGGGTGAGGGGCTGGCTCTCCAACCAGCACAGTCGGTCTGGTTCTTTGGGCTGAGTCCTAGAGATAAGTACAGATAATTAGGAAACTGGTTTGCAAAAAAAACCACTTCAATGTCAGAAAAGAGAACAAAGAAACCTTTCCAGAGGCTAAGAAGAGGCAGAATGGAGAACCTCTGCACACTTCGGCCTCACAGGGGATAGCAAGGGTGAGGCGAGGCTGACACTGACCAGCAGTGAGCAGTGCCCCGCCCACTGCTGTGCTCACGTCCACCTATGTGACCTGGGGGCTCACTTCTTACTTTCCTGCAAATGGGCACCTGTACCCCTTACCTTCTGCTCTCCTGCTTTTCCACGGTCCAGCTGCAAATCTTCCAGTATTCCCACCAGTTCCTCCCCAGTCTCTGGGTGGTGCTCGAGCACCTGGACCTGCAGATCTCTTGGCAGGATGGTCAGGAACTGCTCCAGTACCAGCAGCTCCAGGATCTGCTCCTTGCTGTGGGTCTCAGGCCGCAGCCACTGTCTGCAGAGCTCCCTGAGTCGGCGTAAAACCTCTCGAGGTCCAGTGCTTTCCTCATAGCGCAGCTGCCTGAACTGTTTGCACAATGGCTCCTGCCCAACGCCTTTTCTGTCCCCTTGAACTTTGAATCCCTGTTCCCAAGCACAGTAGTTTTAACAGTGGCTTAAAGCACAGACTTGGATCTACAACTCTATCTCCTTTGCTACCTTAAACTTTAAGTCAGATTTCTATTCAACTCTGCACATATATCCCAATCATTCAAGAAATGTCTCTCTGACAACTGGCGAACAAAGCTTGACAGTCCTTAATTTTTCTAGCCTTGCTAGTAGCCCTACTTCTCTTTTCTTTTTTCTTTTGAGATGGGATCTTCCTATGTGGCTCTAACTGGCCTGGAATTTGGTATCTATGTACCAAATATACCAGGCTGGCCACACAGAGATCTGTTACTGAGTGCTAGGATTAAAGTCTTATACCACCACACACAGCTTTTAGTCCCCTTTCAAGGCTAATGTCACCAAGAATAAGTTATTTTCAAGACCCCAAGAACTCTGCAGACAGATCACCCATGATGGGATCCACTGACCAGCATTGGCTGCCTCAGCAGTAATCTTTGCTGGAGGTATCAGGACCTTGCAGAACCAGCATGAAATAATGACTGATCAGTTTGTCCAAGACAGATTGACAAGGACTGCTCTTTGTTCCTGTTCATCTCAACTTTTGTCCTTTCCCCCATTTAATTCTGAGTCAGAGCACTGAAGACAGGGCTAAGGACACTGTCTTCCTGTTCCTTCCCAATGTGGACTTGCTAAGTAACTGATTCTTATCTTGTTTCACTACCACAGATCTCTCTCACTGGACTGAGTGACAAGTCACTAAATTTAGTCTGTTAGGACCCCCCAAGGCCAGACCTCTGATACCATGAACAATAGTGATTCTCTCATTACCTGAAGCTCCTCCTTCAGATTCAGGGGAGCCAAAGAGTATGCACGCTTGCTAGGGTGGATCTGGGAAGAGGTATGTGTGGGAACAGAATTATGATCAGAACATGTTGTTGAAAACTCTCAAAGAAGTTAAAAAAAAAAAAAGAAAAGAGCATGAACACACACTCACCAAGGCCAGTGCCATCCCTCGCTTCAGGCACTTTGTTTTAGAGACTTTTCTCTTGACTGTATCCCAAGAGACACTCCTAAAAACACAAGCCACAGAAACAGCCGTGCTAGTAATAACAACAGCAACAAGTGATCTTTCCTGAAGGTTGTTTCCTTCTAGCCATTTGTGCTCTCCAAAGCAGCTAGTCCTAAGGACATATAAGCAAAGCGAAAAAACTTTTATAGGTTGCCACCCAAACTAGAAATTGGAGTAAATTTGAAAAGCTGCCATTTAAAACTCTCAAATGATTCAGGTGAGAGCCACAAATGAATGCTAAAACCACTGGGTGAAAAGAGGGAGGAACAGAACATTCTCAGTGTTAACCACCCGATGTGTATCAATAAAGAGAAGATAAAGGTATCGGGCAGTTGCAAATGTAACCAAATGACCAAGACTAGCAGCATCAACAGTCCAATACCAATGGCACCAATACCAAGTACCCTATTACCTATGGAACACTTTTAATAAATATTACTTATCATGAATTTACTGAGGAAACTTTCTGAGAAATCCAGAACTCAGTCTATCTATAACAGGCATGAATCTAATTTCCCCAAAGCAAAAAAGTAGATGTATCTTAGGAGGTTATTGTTCTAAATTAGGGAGACATAGCTAAGTGAAACACTTGAAATCCAATGCTTGCATTAAAAATGAAACACCAAACATTTAAAGCAGATGTGGTACTTCAGGTCTATATTACAATATTCCAGAGGGTTAGCTGGGAAGCTTATAACCTAATAATTAAATTTAAAAGCCATCACTGTAATTTGTTTGTTTGTGATGTGGTTTTGCTGTGTTGCTCAACGAAGCCTCATAAATCTGAGCTGAAACAACCCTTCCATTCGCACCTCTCAAGCAGCAAGGATGTGAGAGGCTCGGAGCAGCATTAATAGAGGCTTGAGACAGTCTAAGGAAGTGATGTTTATTGGCCAGAAAATATCAGGTTAGCACTGTGATGGTTAGTTTATTTAAGTCACTTCTGCGACATGGGTGAAAATATTTGGTCAAAATTATTTTGGATTTAATATTTAAGTTAAATAGTAAATATACCTCAGACTGTAGATGGAGTAAAACAGACTATCCTTCATAATGTAGTAGGCCTTGTCAGATCAACAGAAGGTCTGAGAACAAAAGGACTCATTCTCTCACAAATAAGAGTAAGGCTTCCTCTCTAGCAGCTTTCAAGTCAGCTACTAATGTTTTAGGTCTTCCTTCAGCTCTGAACTGAGAATTCAGTTCTTCTGGATCCTAAGTCTTTGGCTTTCAGACTTGAACTAAATAACCAGCTTCTGTGGTTCACAGGTCTTTGACTTGCACTATAATGAAATTACTTGCTGTTTTGCTTTTAGTTTCCTAATTCTCCCTGAAGATCTTAGGACTTGATAATCATGAGGCAATCCTTGTAATAAATCTTTGGCTTTTTTCTTATTCTTTTTAAAATTAGCATGTATTAACTATGTACAGCAGTGGGTTTCAACATGACATGTCACATACACATAGTTTGATCAGTTGTCCCACCCACTGATCCTCTTCCCAAACAATCTTCTTTCAACTGTCATGGTTTTATTTTAATAAATCTCTTTTTAGACATCTGTTGACCAAAATCAATATAACAATCGATCCTATTTCTTTAAGTACATCTAATAAAGGGGCTGAGGAGATGGCTCGGTGGTTAAGAAAATAGCCTGCTCTTTCAGAGAATCCAAGTGAGACTCCCTGAACCCCTGCTGGGTGGCTCACAACACCAGTAACTGTAGCACCAGGAGTACCTTTCTGGCTTCCAAGGACAACTGTACTCGAGTGCACATACCTAGACATACATAAATAATTTAAAAAACAAATCTCTTTTTAAAGGCAGTAAGAACTCTGATACAGGCATACTAACCTAGTGGTGACTCAGTTCTACAATGTGATTAAGTATACATACATATACATGGTAGTTTAACCTGTCTCTCGAAGGAACTCCAGCTACCTTGACATTTAAGCCAGAAGACTGAGCATTCATTCCCCCTTCTTTAATATTGTATGTACATAATCAAGTTCTCTTAAAAATGTGTATGGATGTTTTGCCTGCATAGATGTCTGTGCATCCCATGTGTGCCTGGAGAGAGCCAGAAGGTGTAGCTTTCTTGCATTTGGAGTGATCAGTATTGAGCTGCCATGTGGGTGTTGGGATTTGAACTCGAGTGCTCTTAACTGCTGAGCCGTCTCTCCAGCAGCCTTGAGTTCTTTTGATTCTACAGCTTCATATCCCTCATATATACCCTTCTTGTATTTTCTTGACACGCTCTCCTACTCAGAATACTTGAACTCAGTGGTTCTCAATCTGCGGGTTGTGACTCCTTTGGCAAAGCTCTGTCCCCAAAAATATTTCTATTACAATTCACAACAGCAGCAAAATTACAGGTATAGAGTAGCAATGAAAATAATTCCGTGGTTGGAGATCACAACACGAAGAACTGTATTGAAGGCATCTGGAAGGGTGAGAACCACTGCTTGAACGCTGGTCGTCCTGACACCAACTGTTTCCCACACTGTACCTGCGATTTTCCTAAGGGGGAAATGAAGCCTGTTGCACATGAGTTGCCATCACCAGCAAGATCAAGTTTAACACATTTAATGTGGTCTAAATTCTTCTTATGCTTTAATGACCAAACTTGAATACTTTTGTTGTTTGTTCTTGGTTCCTTATATATCTCACTCTTACAGGGAAAAGTCTTTAAACTTTTTCTTTTTTCTTTTTGGTTTTATCGAGACAGGGTTTCTCGAGTAGCCCTGGCTGTCCTGGAACTCACTCTGTAGACCAATCTGGCCTCAAAGTCAGAAATCCACCTGCCTCTGCCTCCCAAGTGCTGGGATTAAAGGCGTGCGCCTGGCAAACTTTTTCTTCTTATTGATTACTCACAGCTCATGTCACAATTAACAAGGCTACAGAGCTGCTCCACCTGTGCTTGCTTCCCTTGCTTAATCAATCTCTGCTGACTCCTAAGAACTACCTTCAACCTTATACTACAGACGAAACTTGGAAGAGCTGAAGAATTTATGATTTTACACAGGTTTCTAAGCTGATCTTCAGATTTTTGGTTTTGTTTTCTGCCCCCCTCCCCCAGGGTTTCTCTGTATGGCTCTGTCTGGCAATTTGCACTGTAGATCAGGTTGGCCTTGAACTTACAAAGATCTGCCTGCCTCTGCCCCCCAAATGCTGGGATTAAAGGCGTGCACCACCAACACTGGACTGAACTTAACCTTGATCCTTTAAAAAAATCTACAGACCCAAAATTGTGAATTTATTTTTCCTTCCCTCTCTTCCGTGTGTGCATCTGATCCAGAAGCAAAAGCTGTGGGATCCACCTAGCCACAACTATCACGACGGTCACTCTTCTCTTCCTGCCGGATTTCCTTCTTCCCAAGGATCTTATTCTTTAGCCAACGGTGGGCAATTCTCCTCCCAAGTGCTAGGATTATAGAAATGAGTCACTATGCTCAGATGCTGTCTTTTAATTACACTCAACTTTGATTTGCAACCCATTCTTGATTTCATTTCCGCCCATCCTCTATACACATTATGGGTGTCTAATTACAAGACCTTCTTTCACCCCAAGACCAAGTTCCTCACACAACTAAATGCTCACTTTGTCCACATTCTTATCCTTTGTGGCAGTCTTATTCACTGCGCTCGAAATACCCTGGTGCCCTCGTTATTCCCTAAATAAGACAGACAAGCTCCAGCTTTAGGGGCCTCTGTATTCGCTGTTCTCTCACGCATGCCTTTTAAAGGCGCCTATGTCTACCCATCTACTTCGGATTATCTACTCAAATAGTCTATGACAGCGCGGTAACTACCTAAACATGCAGAAGCCTTGTGTGGCAGCGCCAGCTTATGAGCTCAAAGCTCCGAGGTGGAAGGAGAAACGAGTTCAAATCAAGAATATACTCCGCCAAACGTTGAGACCAACATGGACTTCACGAAACGCTCTCAAAAACCAACAACAAACAAAAAAATAAAGGAAAAAAAAACCCTCACAAACAAAATAAAAGCAACAGAACCCAGGAGTGTTGGCAATCCCAGCATTAGAATGCTGAAGCAGGATATACTCTGGAGTTTGTGGTCAGCTTGAGCTACACAGTGTGTTCCAGAATAAGCCTGCGCAATAGCAGGAAACTGCCTCACCAACTACGTCCTGAGCTTCCTCCCTCTCCCATGCCCGGTAGCTTCCGTCACGCACCAGCGTCTGGTCCTCCCAGCTCCGAGGTGTGGAGAGTTTCTGTGTATCAGCCAGATCCGCCGCTCAAGGGTCCCAAGTTTGCCGTTCTCTCTCTGCTGGAACCCGATCGCCGAACGTCCTCTCGCCCTGGTCGCAGGGTCAGTCACACGTCTCTCAAAGTCGGTGTTCCAGCTCAGTAGCTTCCGGCTCCACTCTAGGACGATGGGAGGACCAGGGCTCAACTCGGTGGTGTCCTGACTGGGTCTAAATTGAAACATTTCATGTACATAAATCAGACCATTTCATTTGGCTGTTTTCACACAGAGACGTCATCTCTATCACTAGAATAACAAAGCTCGGACTGTAATCTCAGCCCCCAACAAGCAGGCACAGGAATTGAATCTTTAGGTTGGGCTTTAGCCAAAAGCTGGCATGATCATGTAGGTTGGATTTAAAATTACCACTCTGAAGAAGTCACCTTAATACCTTATCTCAAACCAGCAGTTTCCTAGAGAACCAAAGTTAATTATTAGTGCTCAAGTTTATTCTTCGTTCCCCACCCTTTCCCCACCAAGTTCTAAAGACTCTTATCTGTCTGTGTCTTCTTTATCTTCTTTGGCCCGAGTGTAGGGTTTACAATTTAGAATTCAATGATCTTTGAAAAGAAGATGGGTCAAGATGTGCCGATTTTCTTTCTAAAGTGTGTGTGTGTGTGTGTGTGTGTGTGTGTGTCTGTGTGTGTGTGTGTGTATGTGTGTGTGTGTTGCTGCTACAGCAGCTGCAGCAGCAGCTCACTTTGTCATTTTATGCTTATTTTGTTTGACTTTGAACTGAGGCCCCAACAGAACTTAGTTTGGTTAATGTCTAGTGGTGTCAGTTACTGTGTTCTGCAGTCTGCTAAGCCAATGGTTTGTGCAGATAAACTCAGAACAAACAAATCATTTGCTTAAGTCCTTCCTATAGTGTCTAACACAAAGTCCCCTACCATCCTCCCATCCCCTATAATCCCCCCTTGTTAGCCATAAATAGGCTACAGTTTGAGGTTCATCTCCAATCATTTGAATGAGAACTCACAGCAGGACTCCACCCTTTTTGTGTTGACTGAAAAGACTTTTGCAAGCCTAAGATTCTCATGGCAGGAGCAGACATCAAATCCCCTGTGAAAGGTTCAAAACCCATAACTATTTCTGGGTCCATTTAAAACTTCATAAAGGGGCTTAGCCGTGAGATCAAAAATTGGGATCAAATTCTACAGTAGCCTGCCATACCCAGGAATATGTTCAACTGCCTGAGAATTGCAAATTTTTGTTCCACATTTTTCTAATTATCAGTCACTGCTTTCCAAGCAGGCTCCTCTTTCCAGGTTAGAGGAGGAACCCAGTAATTTCTCAGCCTACTGACCGTTTTGGGCCTTGCAGCCTAACAGTCCTGGTAAATGGTTTCCAGTTACCTCAAAGTCTTTGATATCCTGCCGCAACATATCACCTTTCAATATTAGGGCTTTTAAATCTTAACCCGGAGAAATGGTCCAGATGTTAAGAGCTCTTGCTGTTCTTCTAGAGAACCCAGTTCACAACAGTTAGGCTCTCAGTTTATAACAGCCTACACCACCAGCTGCAGGGCATCCAGGGTTCTTTCTGACCTTCTGCAGTAGCAGCAGTAACACACACACACACACACACACACACACACACACACACACACACACTTTAGAAAGAAAATCGGCACATCTTGATCCCTCTTCTCTCCAAAGATCATTGTATTCTAAATTCTAAACCCCACCCTTAGGCCATCCAATCCTCCAAAGTCTCTCTAGTATCTGTACGGTTTAGAGCTGTAAATTGTTAAGTCTGGTTCCGGCCATTCAAAGAGGAAAAGAATACTTCCAATTCCAGCTATACAAACCCGAGGAATTCCAGGGAATGTGGTTCATCAGACTGTAGTGGCTGAGAAGAGCAGCGTGTATAACTAGCAAAATATCAAGAATTGCCTGCCAGTCTTATATAAATGCACTTATGAGACTGACGCTTCTATATTAGTAATGAAGTAGCAATGAAAATAATTTTATAGTTAGGGATCACTACGTCATGAGGAATGTATTAAAGGGTCATAGCACTAGGAAGGTCAGAACCACTGTTCTTGAGGACCCTGCAGATGCTGCTGTTTGTCTTCTGGGGAAAAAATTGGTTAGCAGTACTTGGTAGTATCTGAAAATTTGGAATATAGAGGAATTTGTGAATCAACTAGCTTCCTGGGCAACGAGGGGTCTTAGTTTTCTTCCTTTCTAGTCTTGTTTCACACCCACCCAGCCATTCATGATCGACTTTACAATAGGTTTGCTGAAGATCTTTAAAATTGTTTTAAATTATTATCTATTTTTATGTGTGTAGGTGTTTTAATCTGCGTGTCTGTCTGTGTATCACTTGCTGCCGGGTGCCCATGGAGGCTTAGGGGAAGGCATCATATTCTCCGAGATACAGGCTGTTGTGAGCCACCTTGTAGGTGCTATGAATCCAACTTGGGAGGAACAGCTATTGCTCTTAACCACTGAGCCATCTGGCCCTGCATTGAAGAAGATCTTTAAAGCTTTATTGTTGCTTTCTCAGGTTCCCAAAGTCCTTTCTTCTTGGAAGACGATGGAGGCCTGACTCTTTCTGAGCATACTGTCCACCAACCGAGAGGGCTCATGCCCACGCTCTTCCCTACTTTGGTAACCTCTTCCTAATATCAGAGGTGCTTTGTGAAACAGATCATTCTTGCCACCATGACAGTTTCCAGGGCTTCAGCATCCAAACTGGCAATTTCTGATACAACTCCTAGAATTGTTTCAAGGATTTGCATGGTCTTCACTGGATTCTTGTTGTTCTGTCAGAACTATGTGCAGTCCTAGATTTGGGACCACATTGAAGCTAAGGCCGTTGAAGCTACATCTCCAATATCTTTCTAGATGTTGCTGCCCAAGTAGATTTGAATTTCAGTTGCCTTCGAGTCTGGTGGCTGGAGAGAGGGTCCTGATACCCAGTTTCCTCCTCCGGCCTTACCTTCTCAAGCCTGGTGAAGAGGATAGGCAGGGTCTGAGTGCCTGTCCAGTTAGGTAAAAATGTAACAGAAACAGAACTTAGGAATCAGCCTCCCTTTTGGAATCATCCCAGTAAGATGGCCCTGTGTCTTTCCAACTCAGGATATCACAGGTAGAACAGGGAGTGTGGGCCAAGTAATACCCCAGTGGCAGTTCATCTTGGCCTACACCTAGAGGGAGATCTGTAAATGTTTACTTAATGTGTGTTTTATCCAAGTGTTTCTTTACGTGTGTGTGCACATGTGAGCCACAGCATGCACATGGAGGTTAGAGAACAACTTCCAGAGTCTTTTGTCTTTTTCCACTATTCGAAGATTCAACTTGGAATCAGGGTGGAGATGTTGTTGCACCTTGATAACAAGGTTGTAGTCTACCATGTTCAAACAGCTTTCCTGAGCTCTGCGAGAAATGGAGGACTCCCTTTTCTTGGGGTGGGTGTGCTGGCTCCCCTTCTCTGTCGAATCTGGGGAACCTGGCCCCCCCCCACCATCTTCTATTCAAGGAATGCCACATAGTCCTTGGCAAAATTACAGGTTCAACTTCTTCCCTCCAGATAAGAATCTGTCCAGCAAGGGCCTGGGATTCCTGGAATGCCTCTCTGTGCAAATGAGACATTCCCAGTTGTCTTGGTCAGGGTTTCTATTCCTGCACAAACATCATGACCAAGAAGCAAGTTGGGGAGGAAAGGGTTTATTTAGCTTACTTCCATATTGCTGTTTATCACCAAAGGAAGTCAGGACTGGAACTCAAGCAGGTCAGGAAGCAGGAGCTGATGCAGAGGCCATGGAGTGATGTTCCTTACTGGCTTGCTTCCCCTGGCTTGCTCAGCCTGCTCTCTTATAGAACTCAAGACTTCCAAGCCCAGGGATGGCACTACTCACAAGGGGCCCTACCCCCTTGATCACTAATTGAGAAAATGCCCCACAGCTGGATCTCATAGAGGCACTTCTCCAACTGAAGCTCCCTTCTCTGTGATAACTGCAGCCTGTGTCAAGTTGACACACAAAACCAGCCAGTATACCAGTGTAGCTTTCTGTCAAAACTCCACCCCCACAGTTACCTGGCAACAGCCAGGTATGCTCTACCCCATAGTTACCTGGCAGTAGCCAGGTAGACCTGACCCACTATAAAAGGGACTGCTTGCCCCCAACTCTCTCTCTAGATCTCTTGTTCTCTTGGGTTCTTCCCTTCTTGCTCCCTGTCCCCTCCCCCTTCCCAGTCCCTTCCCAGGCCCTTCCCAATTCCCTTCCCGACTCTCGCTCCACGTGCTCATGGCAGGCCTCTACTTCTCTACTCTTCTCTCTCTTTCTCTCTGCTTTTCTCTGCCTCTACTACTTCCTTAACTCCCCTCCCCACTTCCTGAATAAACTATTCTATACTATACCTTTGTGTGACTGGTCTCTCAGGGGGAAGGGATGCCTTGGCATGCCCCCCCCCCTGAAGTACCCCTTCCCCCATACGTCACTACACACCCATAGAACATATCCCCTTTCTCCTTATCTTTTTATAAACACAGCAGCCAGAACTTTAAGCCTCACTCTAAGAAGAACCTCTCATCACTCTCCAAGGTTCATGAATATAGCCCTTGTTTCACACCAAATAAGGAGTATGTACACAAGCTGTTTCATTGAATTATTGAATATCATATAAGAGAGCTTTTCATTAAATGTCATCTAATAGAACTGTAACACCAAAATCCTCGAGAAGGCCTTCAACCCTCTGCTCCCCAGAGATCCCAGCAGACCCCACCTTTTCTTTTATCTTTCCAGTATTCTGCAGACCCCACCTTCTATCTTTCCAGCCCACTTGGAGGGAGGAAGTAGAATTCAGAACCACAGGGAGAATTCTCAAAAAGCTAAAAATCTCCCAGGTACTACCCTATATTGCCAATCACACCATCATACTATAGTAATGTTTTCTGTTCTCTCTACTTCTATAATACAGCAACATTTATTAGTCATCTCTATCTGTGTCTCTGTCTCTCTGTCTGTCTCTGTCTCTCTGTCTCTGTCTTTGTCTGTCTTTGTCTGTCTGTCTGTCTATCTGTCTGTCTGTCTGTCTCTGTGAGTGTGTGTGTATGTGTGTGTGTGTGTACATATTGAGAAAAGAGGTCAGCCTCAGATGTTGTGCCTTAGGAGCTGTTCAGTTTGTTCTTAGAAACACAGTCTGTAACGGTTTCTGAAGTCCTGGGGCTTGCTGATTAAGCTGGAAAGCCTGGCAGTGAGCCTCAGGGATCTGCCTCCTCAGTATCGGGATTCGAAAATACACCACCGTGTCTAGTTTTATACCACCGTTGGGGTTGAATTTAGGTCCGAATGCTTAGGCAGCAAGTAGTTCAACTGAACTATTTTTCCTAGCCGCCATTTCTCTGAATTTTGAAATACTATTTTAGTAAACCAGTATGCATTTCTGACCGAAAGAGGAAGTAGTAAATATGAATTGGGGGACACTTCCTGTGTAACGCAAAAATGAATAGATTGTCAACTGAAGCTTCCCGTTAATGGTAAAATATTAAAAGCACCTCCTTAAAAATCTAGCTGAAATTGGAACTATGTGACTACGCAGGGGGTTTGTATTTTGCTCTCCAAAGGCTCACATTTTGAAGGCTTTGTATCCAGCCTGCATTGTTGTTGTGCTGTGTTAAAACTTTCATGAAGGGCCTAATGGAAGGAACCCAGGTCACCAAGGGCCTGCATGCTCTTGAGGAAGTACTAGGACCTCAGCTCGTTTTTAGTTCTTGGCTACTATGACATGGACATACCTCTGCCACCTGACCACTGCCATGATACCCTGCCTGTCACAGTGTGAAGTCTCTAAAAGTAAGCCTGAATGCAGCTTTCCTACTGTAAAGCATTTTGTCACAGCTATGCAGATCTAACTAGGACAGAGAATTGGTGCTGAGGTGTGGGTTTCTCTGACTGTTCTGTGATGGTGGGGGCGGAAGCCTTCGGAACTGGTTTGTGGAGGGAAAGGAGCAGGGATACGTTTGGAAAAGTGGGCTCTCTTATGATGTCTGCCTGCCACAGGCCTAAGTCAAGAATTTTTGCCAAATCTGGGCCAGAAAGATGGCTCAGCAGGTAAAGGCACTTGTTACCCAGCCTGACAGAACTGAATTTAATGCCTGAAATTCACTTTTGGAAGGAAAAAATGCAAAGAAAACAAAACAAAAACTTATATGCACATAGAGAATAAATAAATGTAAAAAAAAAAAAGAATTTTGCCAAATCTGTTTTTTGCAGAAGTTGTGACCCTTTCTTACTGAATGCTAGTATTGCATGTGAGTACTACCTGGTCCAATTCTTACCAAGAAGGATCAGAAATACCTTTTTTTGTGTCACAGATAATGTATATACACATATATGTATATATACACACACATACATATGTATATATGTGTATATACATATATATATTTATATATATTTATGTTTTCCTGAATGTATGTGTGCACCATGTTTGCGTCTGGTACCTGCACAGGACAGAAGACATTGTTGGATCTCCTTAACTGGGGGTACAGGCAGCTGTGAACATCCATGTGGGTATTGGGAACTGACTCCAGGTACTCTGAAAGAACAGATAATATCCTTAATCACAGAGTCATGTTTACAACACAATGTTAGACATATAGAAAGAAAGGAAGAAAGAAAGAGAGAGAGAGAGAGAGAGAGAGAGAGAGAGAGAGAGAAAGAAATAAAGGAAGGAAGAGAAAGGAAGAAAAAAGGTAGGAAGTCAGGTGGTGATGGCATATGCTCTTAATGCCACGCTCAGGAGGCAGAGGGAGATGGATCTCTAAGTTCGAGGTCAGCCTTTCCTATAGAGTGAGTTCTAGGATAGCCAGACACACAGAGAAACCCTTGCCTTGAAAAACGCCCAAACCAAACCAAACCAAACCAAACCAAACCAAACCAAGCCAAACCAAACAATACACACAAATTGACACACACACACACACACACTATCACAAAAATACTCATTTTAGGACCCCCTTCCATGAAAGACTTTTATGAAGTACTGTACTTTTGTAAACTCATATATAATAGTAAGAAAATTATGCTTAAAATGTACAATTGTAAGTTAACTAGCAGCACCAATTAACTTTCTCCACACTGACTAAACTCCATTTAAATCTGGAGAGTTGATCAACTTCCTGTATCAGCGGAGTTTACTAATAAGCCGATTCTAATGTCAAACATGCCTGTAACCCCAGACATCCCCTGAGTTGGAGGCTAGCCTGGGCTATAGAGTGAGTTCAAGACTCAAGGTAAGCAGTAAGCCTGGGCTATATAACAAAACCTTGCCTCAAAAAGGGGTATGGGATGGGAAGGAGTGTGCAGAAGGGTGTGTGTGTGTGTATGTGTGTGTAGATGGGAGGTGATTCTATTGATTTTTTCAAATGTTAGAATTTGTCTTATTTTTATTCTACAACCTACAGTTACATAATTCCATGAAAAATCACTTCAAATAAAAAGCTATTGTCTGTTTATATCATAGCCTCCTGAGGGAAATGGGATGTGTAATCAAATTACACATCTCTTTCAAAGCAGATGTACCAGCTAGGTTGCTCTTTGATGACTGTACAAGAGAACCACTGTGCACACTGAGAAGCTGGAGTTACTCAGATGACCCCTGTCTCTGTTAGGGTTTTACTGCTGTGAACAGACACCATGACCAAGGCACCTCTTATAAGCACAACAGTTAATTGGGGCTGGCTTAGAGGTTTAGAAGTTCAGTCCATTATGATCAAGATGAAACATGATGGCTTCTACATTTTCAGCTGAAGACTGCTAGCAGCAGAATAGTGGCTTCCAGGCAGCTAGGACTAGGGAATTAAAGCCCACTCTCACAGTGAAACACCTACTCCAACAAAGCCACACCTACTCCAATAAGGCCACACCTCCAAATCTTGCCATTCCCTGGGCCAAGCATATACAAAACCCATCACAGCCCTTTTTCTCAAGTGAGAAAGATAAAGATCAGAAAATCAAGTAAAACGAAGAGAAATGTTTGCAAAACAGTTGTTAAGAAGTTAGCTTTTCATTACTTGAAGAGTTTTTATGATAACAAGAACAACATTCCCTAAATAAAACAGCCAAACACTGGTGTGAACACGTTCACATTAACTACAAGATCAGAAATAGTGAGAAGGATGCCTACTCTTGAAAAGGGAAAGTAAAAAGCCACTTTCATTGACCAGAAAAATTAGAATGTTATTGGTACTGTTGGTCTGTGACCCAGTGAATCATAATAGAAAAGACCACAGTAGTACCTACTCAAACCAAAGCACGGATCTTATGTGTGACTTTTAGCTTCTCACTAATAATTGTCCCCAAGAAGCCAATTTCTTAGATTTATAGCCTTTTCCCCCATAGTGTGCTGCAATTTGTAATTATTTAACCTTTTTTAATTTTGACCATAGTAGATCATAAATTCTATTGTGGCAATGGCTAAGGGCATCTTACAGATTTATCTACTTATTTACAACATGTGAAACACTGCTTTCCTCTTTATCCAATAAATATTTATATAGAGAAAATTTATTTCAAGGCTGGTGAACGGGAGTGAGAAAGCCTCCCAATGACTCCACAGTCCTTGCCCTTTCCTGGGCCACCAGCCTGCTCTCTTTCCATCAGGGCTGCTCTTTATCCCCATCTCATGAATCAACACATCTCTTTGGTTTGAGTTCATTTCTAATGACATTGAATCATTATATCCAGTAACACTTGAAACTATAAAAACATGTCAAAATTAGGTTCACTGACAAACATTTTCAAGATGTACTGTTAACTGAAAAAAAAGTATCTACAACTCTATTTAGTGAGGTATAGTTTCTAAAAAATGGAATGTATAGATGTACAAGCTCAGCTTCCACCTGTTTTCCTCAGCTGCCCTTGGGGAGACCTAAAGCAAGTTACAACACTCAATATGAAGGTGTCTTTTTATCTCAGCTCTTATATGCAGCTCACTATGAAGTCTTCCTTGGAAATGAGATTTCCATGCTCTGCAACCATCTCATCCCCTGTATCTTCACATGTGTTTTCATTTCTAGGTGGCTCTAATCTACCCTTCGGGAGACTTAAGCACCCTGGATCTTCTGCTTTTCCCTCTTGATTTATGGATAAACCCTGTGTCCATTTCAAACAGGATTCATCCAATAAAGGCAAGGTTTTCTTTACAAACATGTCAGGAACACACACATTTTAAAATTCAAAACTGCAGCAGGCATTTGTTGGTTGTCTATCTTCTCTGCCCAACATATTTTCCAATAGCCACATCTGCCTCTGTAGCATCCACATTGACCGTACGTGCAGTGCTCCTGAGCCAGCTATTCGGTTCACCAGGCAACAACACTTATTTTAAAGTGAAAATTTGTTCAGAAATATTCTTTCTGGCAGTGACCTTGGAAAACCCACAAATAAGGTACTGTGGTGAGGGGTTTGGAGTAGATAGCCCACGGTGTGCCCACTGGGTACTGGCAGCTGAGGGCAGGTGCTCTTGAGAAACTACTCAGGAGCCACTTTCCTCACTGTGGTGAAACAAATGGAAAACAGAAGATGGTATTGAAATGGTGGGAATAGGTAATTTTGCAGAGCAGTCTTTGGGAGATGTGTATTATAGTCTGCTCGAAGTTGAGACATGATTGGAAAAGATAGGCTTGGTGCTTCAAAAAATGGGAAGGCTGCCAGCGAGCTCTTTGCTCCTCTACCAGGGTGAGTCATTGTGGTTAATGAAGAACTTTGAGAAAATCCAGTGCTTCTCAGAGAATCTTGTTTTAAAAATTGTTCACTGATAAAGTGGCAATGAATACTTCACTAGGAGTCAGTGAAGAAACATGAGACATGCATAAAAATCTGGAAATGAATGGCACCCTATGTAAACCAACTTCAGTATGATTGTCTCAAGTTAGTGGTGGACAAAACTTTCAGTAATATAGGCAGAGAAGTAACAATTCTCAAGTACTGCTTCTGGGAGGAAATACCTCCACTTCTTAGTAATTGCAGATAAACACAATACACACATTTTTATATCTTTCAGACTAAACTAGGCTCTGATGCTCAAAATGAACTCACTTCTTCCAGAAAGCAGTTATAAAAGTTCTATTACATCAGTAATTTCAAGAATAGTACATATTAACAGGTTACCAGAATATTGTTAGCATTAGACTTGTGTACCATTGCCATTTGCATATATGTATCCCATTTGGGTCAGACCAGTGATTTCCCCATTGGCCATAAGTAGGAAACAGAGGGAAGTGTGGCAGATGAAGAACAATACTATCTCAATTTTACAATGTACAGCATTTGGTGCTACTTTCATTGTATGAAGAAGCAGCATTGGTTCAAAGTGAAAAATGCCCAATCCTTTCAAAAAGAAATGTTCTTTCAAGAGATTTGGCAGCTCTTTTGTTCTAAAAGGGAAACCACTTTAAAGAAAATGAGCCATAGAAAAGGATGATGGGGAGAAAGTCCAACTTGTATTCACATTATGCTAGAAACACTTTCCCAGACTTTTCAGTTGTAAAATCCCATCTCTTTAACCAAATCTGTTAACTATAGTCAGAACACTGCCCACTGAATCCAAATAGTTCCAAAAGGTTTCAACTTTTTGAGTATTGATCTTATGTTCTTTTTGTCCTGGGAAATATGACTCCAAAAAGTAAAATCCTCCTAAGAGGGTTAGAGGGATCACTGTAGCAGATGGGGACTAGACACTCTTCAGTTTAGTAGTACAAACTTTTATTTTGCAAAATATAAACTTGTATACACACAAAAACCAGAACAGGAAGGATACAGAGACACTTTTTTTTTTTTTAAAGGAAGTGACATTCATCTTTTTAGTCATTCTCCTGCCATGTTTGTAAAACGTTCTAATGACATTTCAAGAAGTGCTTTCTACTAACAGAGTAGATACAATAGCACTGGTAAACAGTAAAACCATTTACTATTACTTTGGTCACACAAGGCCTTTGTTGTTAAATGTCCCGCAGTGAAACAGGTTGTCACTTGTCATCTTTCCCTTTTGTCTTTCTGTATACCATTTCTCGAAAGCTGGCTAGGATCTTATTCTCTCTCTTCCGCCTCTCTTCTTGATTAAAGGATGCAAGGGCTCGTTTCTCATCAGCACTGTAAATCTGGTTCTCTTTACGAAGTCTTACAGCCTCCATTCGGCGATGCCTGCTACCACTCATGACGTACCCTGAACATTCAAATGAGGCAATCTCTTCACTTGTCAACCCAATTTCACCTCTTCGTGGGATACGCTTTCCAGCTTTGACATATTCAGCCATTGCTGCACCTTCACCTGGAAGCAGAGCGTGGCCATAATTTAAAGGTTTCTCATCTTGAGAGGTATGTATTACAGGTGCTTCTGGGCCTATTAAATCCAAGCTATCTGCACTCATCGACTGTTCCATCCACTCATCTTCTGGCAATTCCCTTTCTGAAGCTTTGCAGTTTATGTCGTTGTATTCTTTTTTAGTCCTCCTCCTCTTCTTCTTGAGTTGTTTTGCCCGATGTTTCTTTTTCTTATCTTTTTTCTTGTTTTTAACTTTCTTTTTATCACTATCAGAGCTAGAATGAATGTCAGAGTCTGAAGTGCTGTCATTATATTTTTTATGCTTCCTTTTGGAAGGCTTTTTCTTTCTTTTTCTCTTTGTTGAATGACTGGTCTTCGTCCTTTTTTCTTCATTGGTGAAATCTGAACTGCTGCTCTTCTGATTCTTCACCTCATCTTCAGCTGGTGTATGTTCATCAGAATCTGGCTCAGGAATCTTGGGTGACAGTCCCCATACCTCAGGCGCTCCCAGCTCTCCAATCCTCTCTCTTTCCTTCAGCCTCCTTTGCCGATAGCTCTCCTCCTTTTCCTTCTCCTGGTCCTCAGCCCACGAACGGTCTCCCGCATAGTTGTGGTGGTAACGGTACCCACCACAGATGGGAGAGGACGAGGAGGCAAGCGTACGGATGCCCAGCGGTAGCGGTCGTTCTCCAGACCTGGGGCGGCTGACGGGGTGCAGTGGCCGGACGCCCTCGGCATCCCGGGGAGGCTGGAGCCCCTCAGGCCGGCTGAAGTGAGAGCCGAAACCGCCTCCCCGAGGTGATCGGCTAGTCTGCAACGCCGACGGTGGGCTCTCCGAGAAACGTCGTCGTTTCTGAGAGCCCAGAGGGTCCTCATTAGGGCGAGACCGGGGTACAGGCGACATGGTCCGCCTTCAAACAACCAACGCGGCGGTTATTCCAGAAGTCACAACACCGAGAGCAAGCAGCTCCCGTGCAACGGGCACACAGCGCAGGCGCACTGTAGTGCAGTCCTTGTCCTAAGAGCCTCGGAAGCGGAAGCTGCCGGAAGCTGCACAAGAGCCCTCTTGGACGTGGACACTCTCTTCATTTTTCACTACTAACATTCCCTACATTGAGCCCCAGGGGAAACAAAAGGAATTATCATTAATGAGTCCTTCTGCTGTATGTGTGTGTGTGTGTGTGTGTGTGTGTGTGTGTGTGTGTGTGTGTGTGTGTGTGTATTGCTGTGCTTTTAATTTTTTTTCGAGACAGGGTTTCTCTCTGTCTGTCCTGAAACTCCCTCTGTAGACCAGGCTGGCCTGGAACTCAGAGATCCACAGGCCTCTACATCCACAGTACTAGGATTAAAAGCGTTGGCCACCACCCCAAGGCTATTTGCTTATTTTTAAGCGGAGCATACCGGCTTGGAACTTGCTAGGCAAGTGAAAGATAATTCTGAACTCCTAATCCTTTGGTCTTCACCACTCAAGTGCCAACATTAAAGGTTTTCATAGGCAGAGCTGCGATGGGTAAGAAAACTTAACTCTGGACCAGGCACCGCTTAAAGTAGCTGTTGATCTTTGCCCTAAAATTTCCATGAGTTCCTAGCAGCCTGCATCCTCCATAGAATGATGCTATTGCTGTGAGATAAGAATGAAAGAATGGGGCGCCTGATATGAGACAACTGGCTTTTGTAACCCTCTTATCCCTGTAGGAAAGGGGACGAGCAGTTTTCTCTATCCCTGTGTAAGAGAATAAGAGATAGGTAAAGGGGCAAAGCAATTTTCCCCCACAGCCACAGACTTCGTATAAGGGAGATAATTGTAACACCCACCACCTTTATGCTTCCCATTGCCCTCTATGTTTCCCAATTTGGTCATAAGACTGCATCCATCTTACTATCAGTAAGAATAAATTCATTGATTTTAATCTAAATTTGGGTTGAGTCTTTCAGTTTTCCTCAGTGGAGTCGAACTCTGGAACACACTCATCTCTTCCCTTAGGTTTTCGTTAGATCTTTTCTTAGATTCTTAGGTTTACCACCATGTGATTCACCATTCCTTTTTGATTCCTGCCTCCACCTTTTCTGCTTAGTTAGTGAAGGGTTCCTCTTGCCTGTACTCAGACTACCTGCTTCAATGGGACTTGTCCGCTGCCTGGTGCTGCTGCAGATCTGCAATCCCAGCAACTGAGAAAACTCAAGCAACCTTATGAGATTCTGCATGAAAAAGTAGAAGGGTGTTGTGGGTACTGCTTAGTATTGGTAGAGTATGCCTAGCCAAAGGTTTAGTTGCTGGAGACTTAGCAAACAATTCTGTTTCTCCCTAATTGGAAGCAAAACCCAAATTGCTTCTGGAACCAAAGTTTGAGTTTAAGTTTCTGAGCTAAGTGAATTCCAGAGCCTTATTTTACTTAGCTTCACAGACTTCTGCTCCAGAAACATAGATTCATTAGTTTACAAGGTTTCTCTTTAAGGACATTTCTTCAGAAATCAGGCACTTGCAATTACCTTCTGAAGGCACTTTACATCCCATAATTTAAAACAGCAAACTTTTCACGTAAGATAATTGTTCCCTAACCTGAAAACGGAAACAGGCATACATTGTAGCAGGCAGGGCTCACCTGGAAAACTCCCAAAATAAGGTAAGTCAAAATTTAGAAATGATGCTTTGCTGAAGCCGGGCCCATTTTGTTGTTGTTGTTGTTGTTGTTGTTGTTGTTGTTGTGGTTTGTTTGTCCTTTAAAAAGGATTTTATTTATTTATATATATCTGTGTGAGTATATACCATTTGTATATACAGAAGAGCCCCAGTAACTGCAGTTACAGGTAGTTATAAGTTGCTTGATGTGGGTAGTGGGAGCCAAAATCAGGTTTTTAAAAGAGCAGCAAGTACTCTTAACTGCTGAGCTCTTTCTTCAGCCCTCTGGTTTTGCTTTGTTGTTGGTGGTGACACTTCCAAAGTCTCAGGTAACCCAGACTGATTTCATATTCACTAGGTCGCTGATGCTGACCTTGAACTCCTGATCCTCCAACCTCAAGGGTTTGGATTCTAAGCATGTTACCACACTCCGCTCTGATACTAGGACTCCTAAACAATAAAATGAAATGAAGTCAAACAGGGATGGGATAGGTCATATTGTTCTAATACTATCTTTGATTAAAAAAAAATACTTTAAAAATCTAGACTCAGGGGCTGGAGAGTGGTGCAGTGTTTAAGAGCACTGGTTGTTCTTCCAGGTGACTGGAGTTCAGTTCCCAGTACCCACATGGTACACAGTGGTCTGTAATTCCATTCCAGTGAATCCAGTGCCCCTTCTTGACCTCTGTGGGCATCAGCTATGCACTCGGTATACAAGTATACATGTAGCCAAAAACTTATGCACATAAAATAATAATGACTGCAAAAATTAAAACAATTGAAAACCCATGGAATGATCATGAGCTCCATATAACCACTTCAGTCTATAACAGTTATTTTATGTGTACCTCTGTATATGGCCCAAATATTTGTTCTTTCAAATTTATATGTTGAAGTCTTCTCATCAATGTATTGGTGTTAGGAGATAGGACCTTTTGGAAGTTATTCCCATGAGGGCTTAGCCTTCACGGTTAGAGTCAGTGTTGTTTTAAAAGAAGTCCCAGAGAGCTGCCTTGCTCCTTCCATAGCTAGATGATACCCTCACTTGACAATGAAACATGGCTGTAGCTTCTCAGATTCCACAACCAAAAGGAATATATTGCTGTTGTCTATAAGCCATTCAGTGTATAGTATTTAGTTATAGCAACCCAAAAATAAAAAAAAAAATTAAAAAAGGCTTAACTTTTTTTTTCCTGTCATAACGTTGAAGAGTCCTGTGTGGCCATTTTGTAAAGTGTCCTACAAATTCATCGGATTGGTTTGTGATGTGATTCAGGGTAATCTTGACAGGTTGTGCTTGTGATATCAGTGTTGAATCAGCAGACACTTAATAACAGTTTACCCCAATATATATTCATTAAAGAAATTTCTAACAAGCAAATTAAAGAACAAACTAACAGCAAGGGTAAGCTGGAATTAAGTTCTCTTCCAAATTGCTTTAGGCTGCTTTTTTTTTTTTTTTATTAAAAAAGAAGCATCAGCTGGGAATTTTAATATAGGGAAAAGTCATTTTCTAAAAGAGAACATTTTCTATTAGATATTTTCTTTATTTACATGTAAATTTCTCCTTTCCCAGTTTCCCCTCCAAAAAACAAACAAACAAACAAACACAACAAGAACAAACCCCTGTTGCCTCCCTCCTCCCCATGCCTGCCACCCCACCCTCTCCCACTTATTGGCCCTGGCATTCCCCTACACTGGGGCACAGAACCTTCACAAGGCCGAGGTCCTTTCCTCCTATTGATGATCGAATTTGCAATCCTCTACTATACACATGCTGCCAGAACATTCAGTCCCACCATATATAGTCCTTGATTGGTGCTTGAGTCCCTGGGAGCTCTGAGGGTACTAGTTAGTAATTGTTGTTCGTCCTAAGGGGCTGCAAACCCTTCAGCTCCATAGAACCTTTCTCTAACTCCTTCTTTGGGGACTGTATACTCAGTTCAATGAATGGCTGTGAGCCTCTACATCTGTATTAGTTAGGTATTGTCAGAGCCTCTCAGGAGATAGCTATATTTAGGCTGGCTTGTCATTCCTTCAGTCTCTGCTCCATCTCTGCCACTCTTTCCGTGGGTATTTGGTTTCCCCTTTTAAGAAGGAATGAAATGTCCACCTTTTGGTCTTCCTTCTTCTTAAGTGTCTTGTGGTTTGTGGTTTGTTCTTCTTGTATCCCAAACTTCTGGGCTAATAACCACTTATCAGAGAATGCATACCATGTGTGTTCTTTTGTGATTGGGTTACCTCACTCAGGATGATACTCTCCAGATCCATCCATTTCCCTAAGAATTTCATAAATTCATTATTTTTAATAGCTGAGTAGTACTCCATTGTGTAAATGTACCACAATTTCTGTATCCATTCCTCTGTTGAGGGACATCTGGGTTGTTTCCAGTTTCTGGCTATTATAAATAAGGCTGCTATGAACATGGTGGAGCATGTGTCCTTATTACATGTTGGAGCATCTTCTGGATATATGCCCAGGAGTGGTATAGCTGGGTCCTCTGGTAGGACTATGTCCAATTTCCAAAGGAACCGTCACACTGATTTCCAGAGTGGTTGTACCAGTTTGCAATCCCACCAGCAGTGAAGTAGTGTTCCTCTTTCTCCACAACCTCTCCAGCATCTGCTGTCACCTGAGTCTTTTATCCTAGCCAATCTGACTGGTGTGAGGTGGAATCTCAGAATTGTTTTGATTTGCATTTCCCTGATGACTAAGGATGTTGAACATTTCTTTAGGTGCTTCTCAGCCATTTGGTGTTCATCAATTGAGAATTCTTTGTTTAGCTCTGTAGCCCATTTTTTAATAGGGTTATTTGGTTCTCTGGAGTCTAACTTCTTGAGTTCTTTGTATACATTGGATATTAGACCTGTATCAGATATAGGGTTTGTAAAGATCTTTTCCCAATTTGTTGGTTTCCGTTTTGTCTTATTGACAGTGCCTTTTGCCTTACAGAAGCTTTGCAACTTTATGAGGTCCCATTTGTCAATTCTTGACCTTAGAGCAGAAGCTATTGGCTTTCTCTTCAGGAAATTTTCCCCTGTGCCTATTTGTTCGAGGTTCTTCCCCACTTTATTTTCTGTTAGTGTCAATGTATCTGGTTTGATGTGGAGGTCCCTGATCCACTTGGACTTGAGCTTTGTACAAGGAGAAAGGAATGGGTCGATTTGCATTTTTCTACATGTTGACCTCCAGTTGAGCCAGCACCATCTGTTGAAAGTGCTGTCTTTTTTCCACTGTATGGTTTTAGCTCC
>JADRCD010140129.1:7634-19501 GCA_019843815.1 Montemys delectorum | reverse complement strand
TCTGCAACATGGACCATGACTGACTGTTGGGGACAGAAGACCATAAGAACCAGTTTATGTTCATATAGCATGACACTGATAGATATCCGTTATAGGGAGCCTAAAACCTGGCTGATGCTGGATATCTAGGGACCCCAAAGTAAATAGTGATATAATCTTTTTTTATAACTGGTTTTGGCAGAGTGCCACTTTTGTGTGATTAGGTATGAATACACCCTTTAGGTCAGAGGCCTGAACCTTTATTTTCACCAGCCAGCCTTCCTGTAAGCCTGTGTGCTGCTCTACATGTGTGCCTGTGCCTGCTTATGTGTGGTCTATATGCATTGGCATGTGCCTGGGTACCTGCTGGCAGCCTAGCAGTTCTTATCTGGGCTGAATAAAATATGTCTTACTGCCTAAGGCCTTAGGAATCTCTTCAACCTCTCAGCCTCTGATGACCCTCCTCCTTTCCTGGCGTCACTGCATAGACCTCACACTGTCATATGCAGCTCAGTCTAACTCCTCAAACATTTATTGAACATCTACTATCAACATCATACTGTGGAGTGGTATGAGTAGAACTGCAGGAAAACTTGTACTAACGACTCAACTAAGCAAAGATGTAAACTGAGCCCAGTAGAGTGGTGGCAAGTCAAAAGGAAAGAATAATACTTCATGATAAACACAAAGGTGTGTGTGATGGCTAAGCTTGGTTGTTAACTTCACAGGAGCTAGAATGTCTAGGTTAGATTAGCCTCAGGGTGTAAGCCCACCTAAATAAGACATGGAGTTTCCAGAAAAGTTAGCAAAACAAAAATGGAAAAAAACTGAGTATATCTGCAGATAGTCTATGCATATTAAATAACAGATTTTGACAAATGTTGTTTCCTGGAAATAATGGTTATATTGTGGTTGTGTAGTAGAATGTCTTTGTTCCTAGAATGATAGATTGAAGGGTGAAATATCATGTCATCTGCAATAATCCCTCAAACTATGCAAAACTATACAAACTGTACGAAATGTTATAAGGGGAAAGGGGGGAAGGTAGGGAAAGAGGCAGATTGATTATCAATGTAAGCCTGAATGTGAACTCTGAGACTACACATCGCCAAGTAGGCTACAAGCTGATTGAAAGGAAGTGATTTTACATTCTGATTTCTGGAACAAAAACAATAAGCTCACTTCCAATGATGAACAGAGGACCTTATCAAACAAACTGAATGAAATCATCACTTTCCAGCTGAAGTCCGACTCTATAAGACAAATTCCTCAAAGCCAATCCGAAAGTAAGAAAGAATTCTCCAGCCAGGAGGAAGAAAAGACACCCAGTCAGGATCATCTCAATGGACTTTGGCTTTGGCATTGTCTACATCTTACTGCAGCCCATTTAGCAATCAGAAGCCAAGACTGTAATGAAACAAGCCTCAACACAAAGCTCTACCATAGTTATAGAGGGAGGAAGCAATTTTCCAGTTCTAACTCATTTGTGAGGCTCCCCTGGAAATGTCTTAATCCACAACATAATTAGCAGCTATGAGAAGCATCCAACTGTTACCAAGCATTCCATAAATTGGAAAGAATTCCCAAGACCTAGTACTAGCAATCCTGCTTAATAACACTGAATACAATTTTAACAGGCTTACAGAAATATAATTCACATATCTCACAATTTACTCATTCAAGCTGTATAGTCCTGCATAGTGTTCATGAGGCACTGGGTTTGATCCCAGCACACCACAAAAACAGCATAGAACTCAAAGCTTTTTAGTATATTTACAGGATTGTAATGTTGCCATAACTTAAGGACACTTTTACCTCTCCTGTATATTTTAGAAGGCATTCACCAAACCTTCTCAGAGAGTCTCTCTTCTCCCAGTTTTACATAACTATTTGCATATCCTGGAGATTTGATACATATGGAACTATTTTCCAAATTCATCCATTATAGCATATATCAGGGTCTTTTGATTGCTGAAAATTTCATTGTATGGCTATACCATTATTTCTTTATTCATTCATGTGTTGCTAGACATTTATGTTATTTTCATTTGGGGTCTATTAAGAATAAAATGGTATGACTAATCATGAACAAATTTTGTGTGTATTTTTTCTCTTGGGTATATACATTTAGAAATAGAGTTGCTGCCTCATATACTAACTCTAGTATTAACCATTTTAGGAATGTCTGAATTGCTTTCAAATCAGCTCTACCAGCTTAACATTCTTATTTCAGTACATTAAGCTCCTGAAGTCTTTACATCCTTTTCAATACTTATTACAAGTTTTGTGTGTGTGTGTGTGTGTGTGTGTGTGTGTGTTTTGCTTTTTAATCTTATATACATATATGGGTGCTTTCCCTGCATGAATGTATGTACACCACATGTGTGCCATGTGCCTGGTGCCTGCAGAAGCTAGAGGCGGAACTGTTAAGCTGCTATGTGGGTGCTAGGAATCAAACCTGCCACTTCTGGAAGAGCAGCCAGTGCTTTTAACCACTATTCCATCTCTTCAGCATCAACCCTGTTCTTGTAAAGCTCCTAGTAGGAATAAAATAGTACCACATTGTGGTCCTTTATTTCTCTGGTGACTAACAATGTTGAACATTTTTCATGTGTTTTTAAGCCATTTATACATCTCTTTTTGTTATTCAGAACTTTTGTCCTTTTTAAAAGAAATAGGCTAGGTTCTCTTTTATAATTGAGTTCCAATTTTTATTTATCGATCCTGAATACAAGCTCCTTATTAAAATATATAATAATTATATTTAAGATAATAAGTATTGAGAACCTATCAGGTGTCAGGAATTGTACTGTCTTCTAATTATTATATCATTAAATTCTCACAACAAACTTGTAAGATTGGGTTGCATAGCACAGACACCCAAACTCATACCATTCACAAGTAATAAAGCTAGAATTTTATTCAACAACTTACATGGCAGAACTTATATCTTGCTCACTAACATGAAGATTTATGCAGGCAGTTTCTACTTCTCTGTCAAGAGGAATCTGGTCAATAAAGCATATTTCCTACTTATCTCACTGAATGCTGTAAAAATAGGGTCCCCTGAAGCAACAAGATTTCATTAGAGAAACATGTTAGAGAAAAAAATTGCTCAACATATGTTCCATATCACTTTGGCACTGGGAGTTACTCCTTGACTAGTATATGTAGACAGATATTCTAAGAAATGCTATGTTTTCCAGCACTCTCTGGAAGACTTTTTATAATGCAGCTTCCTGTATAGATGACCGTGAGAATTATTACAATAAAATAAATTTATGAGTGACCGTGCATTTGCAAAAGCTACATACTTACAAAATCATAAAACCTAGAATATATTTTAGAAAACACCATGTGAAATAAACATAGGGTACACAGAAGGAAGCTAGACAATCACTCGGGGTGTCTAAGCTATGTAATCTCCCATGCATTTTATGCCCTAGAGCTTCAAGAGTGAAATATGGGCAAGTTCAAACCAAGACCTTGACCTGCTTTCCACATTTCTCAGCCTTATTGTAAATGCAGAAGATCAACACACCTTAAAAGGGGGAAACCAAAGTCTGTCATTACTCAGGTAGCTGTTGTCCACATCTCTATCTAAATTTTACATCTCTGGCCCATCGGTGCGGAACAAACCTCTTCGTGTTGTTAGTTATTTTTATTGCAAATATCCAGTTTTCTATTTCCTTACCTGTCATTGCTTTCCGTGGATGGGAACCATTTGTGTCATTCAAAATATGTTCACTTCTCCATCTCAGATATTGCTTCAGAGTGGCAGACATGTTCCCAAACTCTTAAGTGGATTACATCTGGAAGTTGAGGGGCAAGAAATGAACATGTAAGCTATGTGAACTTGACATTGAACAAAACTACCTATATTTCTGATTTGTAAAATATGTGAGAGAAATAGTACAAAAATGTATAACGTCTAAGGAGAATAGTTCTAGAATTTTAACAAATACTGCTATAGAGCTAATCATTTCAGATGGCTAGCACTTTTTAAATTGATTCTTGGAGAATTCCATGTAATATATTTTGATCATTTCTGTTCCTACTCCAACTCCTTCCAGATCTACCCCACCTCCATAGCTCCCCACTATCTCATATCCTCTTTTTAAAAGATAATCCATTGACTGCAATTTCATTGC
This sequence comes from Montemys delectorum, assembly GCA_019843815.1. NCBI lineage: Eukaryota > Metazoa > Chordata > Mammalia > Rodentia > Muridae > Montemys > Montemys delectorum. Next base: position 15,371 of record JADRCD010140129.1, on the reverse strand, counting down.
CTGTATTTTCCTGGTATGGGCCCATCCACTGGAATGGAACTGAGCTACTCTTAAAGAAAACTGACTCTCCCTTAGAAACCATCAACTGTCAATAGCTCCTCAACTTAGAGTGGGGGCTCATAAACCCCTTCCCAGCCTATGCTAAAATGTTGACCAGGTTGATCTTATGTAGCCCTTGTGCAGGTAACCACAGCCCTTGTGTGTTCATGAGGGCAGCTGCCCTATCATATCCAAAAGACACTATTAAGTGCTAATTCTCCATGACCTTGCTCTAGCAACATTTCTGGTCTCTTTTCTGTGATAGTACCTGAGCCTTGGGGAGGAGGTATGATAAAGATGTCCAACTTGAGCCAGGCAGCAATGGTGGCTCACACCTTTAATCCCAGCACTTGGGAGGCAGAGGCAGATGGATGTCTGAGTTCAAGGCCAGCCTGGTCTACAGAGTGAGTTCCAGGACAGCCAGGGCTACACAGAGAAACCCTGTCTCGAAAACAAAAACAAAAACAAAAACAAAAACAAACAAACAAACAAAAAAGATGTCTTACTGTCCTACTTGTAGCTGAGCACTCTACTAACAATTATTCTCTGCACTTTGACCGGTTATGAGTTTCTGTATTAACAATCCCTGTGCACTGCACAAAGGAACTTCTCTGATAATGTCTGAGAGCAGCATTAACCTATGCATACAGAGGTGTGAATTTAGAGAGATGTTTGACACTATGTCCATTTATCAGCATAATTATAGTAGATTTACCCTGGGACATGTGAGCTACCCAACTATTTGTTCTTGACCATGTTTATAGTATGAATCATGTATTTTCTCTTATAGTGAATACCTTAAATCCAGTCAGAAAGTGTTTTTTTTGCCATACAACATTTCTGCTACTATTGCACCCATGTGCGTACCTTGAACTAACACTTTTTGATTTCATTGTTTTAGATATATCAGCTCAGGAATAATTCTAAATGTGATAGATGCCCTGATAATACCTAATAACTGCCCTATCAACAGTTACCATTAAGTCTAGTAAGTTCTTGGATTTTACTGCTTTGAATATCAGTTAGTTCTTGCTATATAACAGAGTGTATCAAATTTAATACTTTAAAACAGCAACCCTTTTCATAGTCATCTATGAGTCAGCTAGTCATCATGTTACTGATTAGGCATGAATCTTCTTTGAGTCAGTGGGTTAACTATAACATGTCCTTATGACAATGGTAGAAAAGTATGAATTCATAGTGAATCACATAAGCAGATTTCACATCTGGGTTTAAATCATTTCTGTTAATATCACATTTGTCAACTCAAGTACATGATCAAGCTGAACAGTAATGAAAAGTCAAGTTTAAACCACCCACCATGAGATTAAATTGAACCACATAACCAAGACTAGCACCAGTGGGAGTGACCAAATATACTTCCCTGGAAGTATGAACAGAGTTTTGTTGTTGTTGTTATTGTTGTTGTTATTGTTGTTGTTGTTGTTGTTGTTGCTGTTGCTGTTGTTTTTCAAGACAGGGTTTCTCTGTATAGCCCTGGCTGTCCTGGAACTCACTCTGTAGACCAGGCTGGCCTCAAACTCAGAAATCCTCAGCCTGCCTCAGCCTCCCAAGTGCTGGGATTAAAGGTATGTATCACCACCACCCAATGAAGGTATACATTTTTAAACAATAATCTAGCCTTCCATGGCCTCCATTCTTAATTTTACTGTTTATGCAGCTTTGGTCAAGTGTTTCAAAACATTGTTATTTTGTTACACTTTCTTTCCAGAGAATTTTTTAAAACCACACATATGGAGTAGAAGAGAACGTGCCTTAGTTATAAAATTTTAGCTACGTTTGAAAACCTGATAGTACTTCAAAAAGGCTAAGGTGACAGTATGTGGAAAAAGTCATGGGTATTTTTGGTAGACATACAAATGAGTTTTTAAATTTACAAGTAAAAGTATATAGTATATGTATACACACACACACACACACACACACACACACACACACACACGTTTCTCTGTATAGCCCTGGCTGTCCTGGAACTCACTCTGTAGACCAGGCTGGCCGCAATCTCAGAAATCTGCCTGCCTCTGCTCCCAAGTGCTGGGATTAAAGGCGTGTGCCACCACCGCCCAGCAATATATATTTGATTTATATGTATATATGACAACCATGTAAAATTTGATACATATAGTAATGTTGCATAGTATAAGTTAATGTAATCATGCCATCTGGTCTTCTTAATTTTTTCCCTATGGAAAATATTCAAAATCTTCTCTTCAATGTATTTATGGTACACAAGATTATATATGTATATAATTGTCATTATTTATGATAACCTTCCTATGTAAAAGAACATGTGATGATAATTCTATTGTTAAGTCAGAGAATTCTGATCTAATTTCTGTGTTATTTAACACTCTTGTCAAATACTTAAAGACAAATAAATCTAGGGATAACATGAAAAACAAAAAAAGAAAAAAAAAAAGAAAACCTGAGTTGTGAAAAGCTGAATTATCCATAAAGGTATTATAGTCCTTCACATCGTTTTGTATAATTTATATTAAAAGAGTCAGCAGCTTTATTTTCACTAAAATAAACAAGTACTATAAGGAAAAGATATTTTAAGATTGTTAAGTAAGTTTTTCTATAGGATTTAGGTAGATGAAGAAAAGACCATAATAAACCATCTTTATATTGAAAGAAACTTATATGAAGCTTTTTTTACATGACTCACTTGTGAACAGAATTCAACCCAAGCATATCATCTTTTTCTAAGAAAAAACAAAAACAAACCTAAAACCAATTCACTTTTCAGAGTATGCATTCTACATCTTTAGTTCTAATGAAATAAGTAGTACTCTGGATCCTGTTTCTTCCACCAAAGCCTTCTGAAGACTTTACTGTCACTCGCATAGATTCACAGTGACAAATATTATGATGCTGTGAATCTTGCTAATTCCCGAGCATAAATGGGACCAATGCAAATGTTCATGTCTCTTCAAACTGTCCCAATTGCTTAGTCTATAAAGGGAATTCAAAGTTGACTACCTGAGTCAGTTATCTGTAGACATCCCCTCCATCCACAGAAAATATCTACCCAATATCCAGAGAACTTTTAATAATTACTAGGAAAATCATTGTGTTTGAATAAGTGAAAGTGGGCTGCATCTTCTCTAGTATGGTCTGGATCTCTAATCTGAAACAAGCAAAGATTAACTAGTCTACTCTTAACTCAGCTACAAATGGATAAATGCATAAATAAAGAATCTCTACATGACTACTGAAATTCTAATACTCAAAACCCAAAGCCCAAAGCATGAATATCAAATTTGATTCCAAGTATAATCTGCACCCAGGCCCTCCCATCCAATATCAATGGGGTCAATGGAGTCTTTTAATTCTATCAGTGAAATAGTTATTGAGCCTTCAATGCCTCCTTATCTCTATTGCTTTTATGCATTCTTACTACAACTGCCTCTTCTTCCCAAGGATCTGCTGTATTCTAGTCCATTCTCCACAATGGTAAACTAATTGTAAGGGTCAAAAAAAACCCAATGACTACAATATTTTTAATTCCTTTCATTGTGTGGTAGAGTTTATTTCTGTAGTCTTTGAATGTGAGCTTAGCTAATTGTGACTAATGGAAAATTAATAATCAGAGCACACACAGGCAGAGGTTCTATGTGAGGTTTATCCTCTGTTACTGCTTGTAATACTTCAGTCATCATGGGTACAAGCCTGATATATCATAGTGGAGGCCAAGGCCCATGTGGAGAGAGATGCCAGCTATGACACCTGATATTTAGAGTATACGAAGCCCTCCTAGACCAGCCAGTGCCAGTTGAACTGGACTAGACCAAAGAATAGCCTAAACTCTCCCTATACTCATGTTAAATAGTAAAAGGCTATTGATTTCAGCTGTTATGTTGTATACTAAAACAAATAAACCATTTTCTCTCTTGTTTAGAATCCCATGGTAAATTTCCTCAAGATAAAGCCCAATTATCTTAACACACTATATGCAGGTGGTCATAATTTAATGCCAGTTAAACTCTGCAATCTCCTCTCTAGCTGTTCCCTCTCCTCTCCTCCCAACTTTTGCCATATAATTAAAAATTTTAAACCTTTAAAATCCCACCTAATAATAAATGAGTTCCATTTACATCACTGGCTAAACCTCCATTATTGTCTGAGTCCTTCCTGCATCCTGGTAAATAGCCATTTTGTGTTGGTTTTAATTTATTAAACACACACCACTCAATTTTCTGTGCCCTGTAGGAGGCTCTTTCACTGTATAATAAAAAGTTGCTGCTGTTTATTCATATTTTAATGATACCATGAATACAATGGTGCATGTTCTGACTCCTATTCTTAGAGAAACGGTCTCTGTTGGATTCTCACTGCCATTCACTTTTCTATTTATTGTTGGACTTTGCTATTATGATAATTCCAGATACATCAAAATAATATCATCATGGGCCAGTTGCTTTGTTCAAAAACAAGCCACCTTGTCAATTTGTTTCTTTTTATATTTAATAAAAGAGCTTACAGCTGGATTAATGTTTTAATTGAGCACCATTTGTATTTGTAGCTCTTTGGAAAAAGTCAGTAGTCCTCCAAACGCTAATTCATTACTGTTCTCCAGCTGCTGTAAATAAATCCTCCATCAAATGTTTAAAAGTAGACATATTCCTTCTAGCTGACACACACACTGTGTACATAGAAAAGGTCATCATTCCTGTCCATTTGAGAATTACCTGGTTAGTCTGATAAATGTATACAGGCAAGATACATCATTTTGGCTTCAACTTAGATACCTAGTGACAATGACCATGAAATTCCACTTGGAGATATTGACCCAAACTCTTGCAGACTCTAATTCCCATGAAACTCTATAAAAAGAAGGAAAGAACCTTCTTTAAATTCTAAGTCAGTGAGCAGAAGTGTTGGTTTATTTGGTTGAAATGGCATCCCAGAAATTTTTCTATTTTACCTATTCCACAGCCTCCCCCAAGACACACACACACACACACACACACACACACACACACACACACACAAAGCCAGTTTCAAAGAGTTGATTACATTTTCCCAGAGACTTTCTGGCAGAATAGGACTACAAAGGGATGAGACTAAATGTGAGCCAAGAATGTGGTCACTTCAACAAGCTCGATTTACTGTGTTTCCCTGTCATCCACCCACGGCTATCACTACCTCAACTTCAAGGGACCCTCCTACGTGGACCAGCTAAGGCAGTACATAAACCCACTGTGATGAAATGGAGATTTTTTTAAATAGCCCTTTTGGTTTTATAGCTAAGTTACAATTATGCTGTGTAACTTATTTATATGAACAGCTCAGCTACATTCCTTTATTAGCCTAAAATTCATTCAGAGAGTCAACCAATATTTACCCAATGCCAGCTAAGTGGCAGTCACTCCATATTTTCAAAAGATTGAATGAAACTCACACTATAATTTACATTTACCCAAGTTAACATGTTTCTTTTCACATAATTCACCATGAAGTCTTCCTATATCCATAACCTATGTTCAGAATCCACAGGCCATAGCCAAGTCTCATCAATCCTATGCCCCAAATTATTTCCTTTTATCCCTCTGCCTCTGATATGCACTCCTACCACTTATATCCAGGTCCCGGACTTACTACAACCTCCTAGCAGATCTTCATGACTTCATCTTTGTCTTCAACTCCAAATGACCATCAGAAAAACAAACATGGCTGTACTGTTCCCCAGTTAAAATCCTTGAAGTTCTGTAAGTCTACAAATTCCCAGTCCCAGATACCCTGTAGTCCCCAGTACTGAGCTCTTCCCTGATTGGACTCAAAGAGCTTTGGTAAATGAGCCATGTAACATTAATATACACAGAAAGACTTCTTAGATGTCAGCATCCTTTTACCACAAAACCTCTCTTATTCATCATCTCCCTTGGATACTCTAGAGCTTAGGTGCTGCAGACAGCTGGCAGAGAATTATGGTAGGTTGAATTTCCATAAGCTACAGAACTAGGCTTGGGCAAATGATAAAAGAATTGACTAAATTCTCAAGCTCTGCTTCATTTGGGCTGAAAACTCAAGGATCAGGAATTGACTCATGAAGTACACACATACTGAGAGGAGCTTCTGTTTCCCATATACATCTAGGAAAACCCAACAAACAACTATAATCAAGACCACTCACTAGCATTTAGAAAGTTCCATCCTAAGCCAGGCAGTGATGATATACATACACCTTTAATATACCTCTGGAGTTTGAGGCTAGCCTAGTCTCCATAGTGAGTTCTAGGACAGCCATAGTTACGTAGGTAGACCCTGTCTCAAAAGACAAAGAATGATGGAACTTAGAACCAGATCAAATATCTTCATGTTGAAGACTATGTACAGACCCAGAGGAACCTACAGCAAAACCAATACCTTTATAATACTGTCTCTTGCACTTTTAGCCTGGAAACTATATACAGGTCATCATGAAAGTACTTAAGTAGTGTTTTTATATAGTAACATGCACAGTAATAAAGAAAACAAAAATTTACCTACAATCTCTTTATTAATACACTGCTACATTTTAAACTTCTTTTTGAAATATAGTTATCACACAGAATAGTTTACCACAAAAAACACCACTAACATTTTGGTGGATATCCATATGCATCTTTACCAAAACAAGATCATACATAGATATCTCTTATTTTCCATATTTTCATTTTTTGTAATAATGAGTTATGAATAATGAGAGTCTTTTCAAACCATTAAATATTCTTCTACAATATCATTTTAAGAATGGCTTAATACTTCATTGTTCAATTCAGAAATACTACATTTAGACATTGATATTGTCTTCATGCTTCATTATTATCAGTAACACTATAAGAAACACCTTTTAAGACATTCTTACGCTTCTATATTTCTTCTTTTTTTTTTTTTTTTTCGAGACAGGATTTCTCTGTGTAGCCCTGGCTGTCCTGGAACTCACTCTGTAGACCAGGCTGGCCGCAATCTCAGAAATCTGCCTGCCTCTGCCTCCCAAGTGCTGGAATTAAAGGCGTGCGCCACCACTGCCGGCATGCTTCTATATTTCTAAGACCCTCAAGTTTTATAAAACTCCTAGAAAATATAGTAATGATATCTTAGACATAATTTTCCCTGAGGCTAACATTAAACAACTCTACAATCAATAGTGCTTGGAGAAATTTTTAGATTCACTAATTAGAACTTACATTTCTCAGAATGAACATGACTCTGATTCTACTTTTAAACATGAATCACTTGGTCAGCATAAGCAATTCAAACATCACAACTGCTAGAAGATGATTAACCGAGGTGTTTAACCTGAGAACCCAGGTCTTCACATTCAAAGGAACATGTGAGATAGTCTGCTATGGAAAGAGTTTATAATAAGAGAATAAATCCAGTTCAATATTTCAACCATGTCAAGTTTATAAAAGAAGAGTTTAGGGGACTCTGGAGATGACTCAGCTGTACAAGTGGAAGGACCAGACTTTAGATTCCCAGTGTTCAAACAGTGGCCTTCCCTGACTGTAATCCTAGTATATAGCAAGCTGGCTAGCTAGACTAGCCCCAGTCAGCAAGCTCTGGATTCACATGAGAAACTCCATCTCAGTGTATAAAGTCCAGAATAATTTAAGGCAGACACCCAATGTCAGCCTCTGGACTCTACATGCACACACACACACACACACACACACACACACACACACACAT
>JADRCD010140122.1:0-12825 GCA_019843815.1 Montemys delectorum | reverse complement strand
TTGCACACGGGAGAGTGAGTCAAACTGCCATATGTTCTTGAGGCCCGCTGCCTTTGGCCCCTACGACGGGATTAGGCTGATGCCATAAACCAGGAGCACACCAATGAGTAGTGATCCAAAGGATCCCACCAATCTCTTGGTACTGGTAATGGACAGCACATCAGCTAGCCTAAGACACGGGGCATTGGCCAGTGCCTATCATTTTAAACAAGAAGGGAGAAATGTTAGAAGCCGCAGTGAGCGGTGATAGCCAGCAGATGGCATTGACATCTAGTGCTCTCCCAAGTTTACAGATAAACTGCACTTGTGCCTAGGGACAAAGACCGCCAACTCACGAGCCTGCCCGGGCGTATTGGGTTCCTGAGCAAACAGCCAATCAGAGATGAGCATGCCGCTCCAGGGCATATATAAACAGTGTTTCTGGGGTATCGGGGGGTCGCCCTCTGGAAGATGGAATAAAATATGGCTGCAGAAGGATCTTGGCTGTCGTCTGTGTGTCTGTCCTGCGCGCACGACATTTAAGTACAAATTGTACCATTTTGTTTTTGTTTATTTATTTGTTTTTCGAGACAGGGTTTCTCTATGTAGCCCTGGCTATCCTGGAACTCACTCTGTAGACCAGGCTGGCCTCGAACTCAGAAATCCTCCTGCCTCTGCCTCCCGAGTGCTGGGATTAAAGGCGTGAGCCACCACCGCCCAGCTTCTTTTTATTTTTTAAGACAGGGGTCTTAGTATACAGTCCCGGCTATCCTGGAACTTTGTGTAGAGCAGATTGGCTTTGAAGTCAGGTCTCCCAGCCTCTGCCTCTTTAGTGTTAAGGTTCAAGTCGTGTACCGCCACACCCATAAACAGTTTGTATTAGATATGAGATATTTGTTAGGCCACGATACGTATTATCAAGAGGCTATGATGTATAACTTTATCTTTCCACAAGATCTGAACAGTTTGGGAAGCTCTTAGAGGCCAGCTCTAGAGTATGTGGGCTCGAATGTGGAGAGTAAGCCTCAGGCTGCCTCACGGGACTTAACCTCAGTGCTCTTTCCTGCTTTGCTTTTATTTGACTCTAGCCTGTATCTGACTGTTCTCAGGCCAGTTCTTTGGAGGTAGCAGAGTCACACAGCAAGTACCCTGGAGAGGGGGAAAGATGGAGTGGGAGCCAATCAGTCACAAGCTGGGTGTGGCAATGTGCGCGCCTTTAATTGCATCACTTGAGAGGTAGAGCTGGGTGGTTCTCTGTGAGTTCAGGGCCACCCTTGAACTGGTCTCCATAGTGAGTCCCAGGAAAGTCAGGCTTACTTAGAGAGATCTTCCTTGTCCCAAAACAACAACAACAACAAAACAAACAAACAAACAAAAAAACCAGAACAAAACCTTAAATAAATAAATAAATAAATACCCCAAATCCCATCTTGTTTACTATTCCTTACATGTGGTCTTTGACACTGAATCATAAGTTTAGCCAACCAGAGCTCTCGTCCTGGGGCCATTTATAGACTGACTTCTGAGTGCTGCTTGCTCTGTTTCCTCATCACTACATCTGACTCTCAGAACAACTATAGAATATTGGGGTACCGCCATCCAGATGTCCCCAGGATGGCCTTGAGTGTGCTAGAGCAGTTTGCTGCTCCAATTGGAGCTGTCTTTAGCCTACACTCAAATCCGTAAACCAGTGTCTCTTGACTAATTGAACACTGCCATCTGGTGGGCGAAGGTGGGTATAGACGCGGTTGTAGGGCAGGGAAGCCCTTTGAAGTATTAAGGCAGTTTGTATCCTTTATTTCTTGTTTTTTGTTTGTTTGTTTGTCTGTTTGCTTTGGTTTTTAGGGAGAAAAGAAGGTAGAAAAGTAGAGACCGGCCATGGAGAGAGGGGGAGGGGAAGGGGATGAGCTGGAGCAAGAGGTGAGAGTAAGAACAGGAGCTTAAGAGCTATTTCTTGCCGGGCGGTGGTGGCGCACGCCTTTAATCCCAGCGCTTGGGAGGCAGAGGCAGGTGGATTTCTGAGTTCGAGGCCAGCCTGGTCTACAGAGTGAGTTCCAGGACAGCCAGGGCTATACAGAGAAACCCTGTCTCGAAAAAACCAAAATAAAAAAAAAGAACTATTTCTTATTCTTATTAGTTCTGCTCTCCCAGTGAAGACATTCAAGATGTAAACTTAAACAAAACAAAACAACCCCCCCCCCAACACACACACACACACACACACACACACACACACACACACACACACCGGTCTTGCCGTGACTTTCTTGGGGGTTAAAGTACAGGATTTGTGTAGGCCTCAGACTGAGGAGGACTCACCCAATGGCGAACCAACAATAGAACTGAAGTTCCCCAGTCAACAGGCACCTGCATATTGTCATTACCTTGGGTTCCTCTTGGCTTCACTCTGTGCCTTTCCCTGGAGAAGCTGCCCATGGCCTGGCAAATGAGGAGCAGAGACTCGTAGGTGCTGAAGTGTAAGCGCTTCCTCCCCAGACTAATGCTCTCAGATTTGGAGGTGGGGGTGGAGGCTCAGTGAGGGATGACACATGAAGACACAGAGGGGATCCCCCCGCCCCCATCCCCAAGGGCTCCTGCTCGGCCATCTCCAGAGCACGTGGCCTGGTCCCATGCACGTCTTGTCCTTACATCCCAGTTTTGTGTGGGAGAGCAGTGTTTAATAAATAATGTCCTGCAAGTCTCCATCACAGGTCTGAATTGGGAGAGCAGAAACTAAGATGCAGCCTGTACTCTTTACCCGGAACCTGGGCAGCTTCACGCTCCTCCTCTTGGATATGTGGACAAGCAGTGGAGTTCTGGGTAGTAAGAGTTTCTCGTCTTGGGAACAGTTGGGTGTGCACTTCACATACCCTCTATTGCTGTCTGAAAACTTAACATTTTTATATTATTTATAACATTTAATATTTTTCCTTTGTGAAAGGAATCTCTGTATGGTCCAATATCTGTACGTGGTCTCAGTGCCACTCCTAACCCCATGCAAGTACTGGGTTTTTCAAACAGGTTTTCTAGGAGTGATGCATTCAGCAAACTAAGAGGACACACAGTGTGACTCTGAGGCTTATGGAACGTGGGTGGAAAGTTAGGGCATAAATTCCTTTGAACAACTTGACAGATGACAGGCCCTCATCCCAAAAGAGAAGCCTAAGTGTGCCATCATCCTAGATGGATGGATGCGGGGGCTTCCAGAGTTCACAGAAACCCACAGCTGGGGTTGTGTAAGCATTTCTAACGGCCTTACCAGCCCCGCACTCAAGTTCTCCAGTAGCCAAGATCTGCTTAATTAAGGGCAAATGGTGAGTGCTGTGGCAGTATATACAGCCTTCTCAAGCAAGAGCGATCTCAACTGTTTTTAATTTGGCTTCTTTATGGAGCAAAGATGTCGTCTACTGCCAAGAAAGCACATTTAAAAATGAAATTCTCTTCCATGGAAGAAGCAGCAAGCATTCGGGAACAGCACACACTCTTGGCCCTTGGGTCCTCAGCAGGGCGTCCTGGAAACTTTTCCAGGAGACTAGAGTTCAGAGTCAGGAAGCCAAGGTTGCATCTCTCCAACTCACCAGGAATTGTGGGGTTTTTTGTTGTTGTTGTTGTTGTTGTTTTCCATTAAATCAGGAGGAGAGAAAAAAAAAAGTCTTTTTAAGAGGATTATAGTAAAAGTGTATCGAGGCAGCGGTTGAGTGTTCCTTGGCACAAGACTCCACCTCTGCCCCTGCTTTTTAATAATTTGTATTCTGTTTCTTGACGTTTCGTGCTTAGCCTGGTCATTTGGATAGCTTCTCCTAGAGTTTCTAAACACACGTGTTGCTGATGGCTTTTGCCTATTTACCAAGAATCTGGACCTCTTCCCTCACATTCCATAACCCTGAAGTTAGCCCGAGGCTGGTGTCTTTCCAGAGAGTAAGTAGATTACTGTTGCTTTGGTCTGTCCACTAGACACATATCTCTGTCTAGTAAAGAAATAGTTCCTCTTTCAGGGGTTTCTCTGCCCCAATTTCTCCCACCAGAGGAAAGGTTATAAAACCCAGAATCTATGCCCAAAGGAATTCCTCTTCTTTGTTTAGCAATTTTCCGTAAGTATACAGCTGAGCCTGGTGAGGGCTGTTAATGTTTTTTTTTTCCCCTAAGTTTTGCTCAAAAGCCAAGTTTCCAGTTGTAATAATTGGAAAACAGAGCAGCATTGCTGACTGTTACAGTGTAAGGGCTTTGGAGGGAGCCGAGGAAGTGAATGGTCATTTGTGTCAACCGTTGAGTCCCTGAATCTAGCTGGGGCAGGTGTAACCACAGAGTGTTTCACAACCAAACGAAGGGAAGTAGCTTATATAAGAAGGAACCTGTTGCATGAGCCTGAACCTAGGTTTTCAAACTACCCACGGATACACAACTCCTCCCAGGTGATCCTCCTGTGCTCTTGCTTCAGTGGGCTAGCGTTCTCTGACTCCTTGATACGCTGCTTTTCAGTTGTTTGTTTTTGTTTTTGTTTTGCAGTGTGCACAGCTTAGAGCTGTTGGACCTGTCTGCTTCTCCCCCTCTGAGGCCCTGGAAGGTGAAATACTGCATGGAGCAGGGCTTGTGACTACAAATGAATAGAAACACCAACATTTTCCATTCTTTCCAGCAACTCACTTTCCCCATTGTTCACTGGCCTTTGCCTAAGGGACACTGTAAGTTGAATCCACATATTTTTTTTTTTTTTTTTTTTTTTTTTTTTTAGAGCCAGAGATCTTCCAAAGCATTCTTTCAGGAAGAATCTATAGGACTGTTAAGTCACTGGTTCCTACCTGGTGCTCCACCTGCATCCCCACCCCTGTCCTGAGGGAAAGGATGGTCCACCTCAGCTCCAGCTTCTTGGTGATAAGATCTGGCAGCTGCCTAACTGGAATTCCAATACCTGGGAGGGAAATGGGGAAGAGCTTTGTTTTAGGAAAGCTGCTAGGTCTTTTTTTTTTTTTTAGACAAGATTTCTCTGTGTAGCCCTGGCTGACCTGGAACTCACTCTGTAGACCACGCTGGCCTCAAACTCAGAGATCTACCTGTCTCTGCCTCCCAAGTGCTGGGATTAAAGGTGTGCGCCACCACAGCCCGGCCCTGCTGCTAGGTCTTAGGATAGGGGAAAGGTAGCTTTAGGAAGGAGTCTGAATGTCAGCTGTTCCATTTACAGGTGAAGATGCCTAGGCCTGGGCTGGTGTAATCTCGCTCTCTGGGATCATCCGGATAGCACTGATGATTCCTTGGGGGCTCGGTATGTAGTGCCTAGCAGACGGATCCACACCAGAATGTCTGGCCAAGGGGGAAGACTGGCCCTAAAACTGTTGAGGCCGTTTCTCTGAGAAGGGTTCCCGCTGCTCGTCTCACCACACAAGACTTTTGTGTCCCTCAAATGTACACATGGAGCCTGTCCAACTTCGCTGTGGCCTGACCTCTGACCTCTGGGCTGGGCTGGAATGTAGGTAGCAGTCTTGCTGGGATTGGGGTGGTAGAGAGAGCATGGCAGCCACTCTGGCAGCAATCCTTCCCTGGCTTACATGCCCCACCTGCTCCTTCCTGCTCCTTCCTTCTCACGGGGAACTGCAGCAGCACAGTTTGTGTTTGTCACTAGAGGGTAGCAGGACTCTGAGATGAGTGTGAAATATCAAGACTAAGAGTTCAGCTAAGAAGGACTTCCCCTCAGTCCTAGCTGCCTTGAGTAACAAAGTGGATAGTTTAACTCCATTTGTTGTTGTTGTTCCAAAATTGGGAGTAGTTTAAAAGAGCCGAGAGGTAGGCCAAGGAACACTTTATCAGTAACTAGCTAAGGATTTAAGGGACACAGGTTCTAGCAACTAGGAAGAAAACAACCGAGGAGCATGCTCTGGACCTCAGATTTGAGAGCTGCAGCAGCTGGTGGTCACAGCAGCTCACGTGTCTAACAGCTGTCTCAGGCTAATCAGGCCAATGGGCACTCACAAGGAGGAGCCCTAGGGGGGGTCTTTAGCTCACCCCAGCTGACCTGGCCATTTGCAGGCATCCTCTTGACAGAGGGTGGATGTCACGAAGATGGAAAGAGTAGCCCTGAGCCTTGGTTCAGGCTCTGTTCCAAAAGGCAAATATTTCCCACATGGTCAAATAGGTCATGGGGGCATTCCTGGAGCTGAAGGGTTTGCAGCCCCTTAGGACGAACAACAGTATGAACTAACTAGTACCCTCAGAGCTCCCAGGGACTAAACCACCAACCAAATAGTACATATGGTGGGACTCATGGCTCCAGCTGCATATGTAGCAGAAGATGGTCAAGTCGGTCATCAATGGGAGGGGAGGACCTTGGCCCTGTGAAGGTTCTATGCCCCAGTGTAGGGAAATGCCAGGGCCAGGAAGTAGGAGAGGGTGGGTTAGTGAGCAGGGGGAGGTGGGGAGGGAAAAAAGTTTTTTTGTTTGTTTGTTTTTTGAGGAGAAACAGGGAAAGGAGCTATCATTTGAAATAAAAATAAAGAAAATATCTAATAAAAATAAAAGAAAGAAATAGCACAACCTCACACCTAGGAACGGGGATACTGTTGTTAGCTCTTTAAATAGGAGCTTGTATAGAAGAACTCTCTGGGAGCCTGAATCATGAGGCCAGGAGAATGGGCATTAGAGTCCTGGGTTATATTCTACCAACTTTGAGTATCCAGTCCCAGTGATAGATTCTCCCATGTACTCTGTAAATAATGGAGGTGCATTGTATATTTGTAGTGTTTAAGACCCTCCAGCCCACTTTATCAGTGCACACTTTGTCCTCGTGCTCACACATGGGCTACTTAGGTCAGACTACATATACCAAATAGATGACTGGGCAAGCTGACTTGCTCCAAGAGCTGAAGTTTTGCTTTTGTTTTAAGCTAGTTTTCTTCTAAGCCACAGGCCTGTGTTCAAAGAGAACAAAGTGTTGTAACACAGATTTCGCTTCAAAGCACATTTGGATCGCCTTATCTCCATCTGCCAGTAGAGAAAACTCCATAGCTGTGGCAACAAAATAAGCAATATTAAATGATAGCTAGATCTATGCTGATGATAATAGTCCTGTTAACAGTCCACACTGGGAGAGGTAAAGAATCATAGGACACGGCCGGCGCACGGCTTTAATCCCAGCACTTGGGAGACAGAGGCAGGCAGATTTCTGAGTTTGAGGCCAGCCTGGTCTACAGAGTGAGTTCCAGGACAGCCAGGGCTACACAGAGAAACTGTGTCTCAAAAATACCGAAGAAGAAGAAGAAGAAGAAGAAGGAGGAGGAGGAGGAGGAGGAGGAGGAGGAGGAGGAGGAGGAGGACTCATAGGACACTAACCCAAGAGTCCACCCTTACTCCCTCATCACAAGAATGTGAGAGGTTAAATATAAGTGGGACTCTGACTCTGTGATGCAGTTTCCATGATGCCGTCCTCCATGAGGAGGTGGGAGCAGCTTCTTTGGAGGACTCCCACTTCTGTACTTAACCTTTCACTTATGCCCCTGTAAATAAACCCAATAACCTCGTTGATTCATCAAGCTGGACTTGGATGGGGGCTCTTACTGCGGTCTGTTGTTATTTCCCTATCTCGGGTGAGTAGACACGTTGTTCTACTGAGGAACTGTTCACATTGCCCCAGGAAAAGCTAATGCATCACATTGGTACCACCCATGCAAAAATCACAGCTCCTTACCTTAAAGAAGATGAGAGAGTGACTTCGGCCCAGAAGCAAAGATTTTTTTTTTTTTTTTTTTTTTTTAAGGCTACCCCAAATTCCAAATTCCATATTCCAGTGTGGTAATGGTTTGATGAAGTTTTTATAGTAACATAACAAAAGCATCTCACACATTGAGAGCACTTTTCAAATGTACTGGTGGGGGCTGGAGAGATGGCTCAGCGGGTAAGAGCACTGACTGCTCTTCTGAAGGTCATGAGTTCAAATCCTAGCAACCACATGGTGGCTCACAACCACCCATGATGAGATCTGATGCCCTCTTCTGGTGAGGCTGAAGACAGCTATAGTGTACTTAATTAATTGTATAATTAATAATAATTAAATGTATAAATAATAATTTTTTTTTTAAAAAAAAAGACTGCCCAGTCAAATGTATTGGTGGAAAAATTAGATAGGAAGATCTGTAAAGTTAATATATTCCAAGTGGTTTTACTCTTAGTCATGGGATGTTAGGTCAGACACAGAGGCAGGCAAAAAGCAGCTGTTTGGAGGGGTAAAGGTATCCTGAGATAAATTATAGTTGGGCTTTGGATCTGCAACACTGCAACTGCTCCACAGACCCTTGAAGTTTTTATCAGTCAATCAGGCTTACAGGGGATTTAGTGAAAGGTATGGGTATTTTCAGGAACTTCAATTCACAGCATTTCTTTTCTTCTTCTTTTTTTTCTTTTGGTTTTTTCGAGACAGGGTTTTTCTGTGTAGCCCTGGCTGTCCTGGAACTCACTCTGTAGATCAGGCTAGCCTCGAACTCAGAAATTCACCTGCCTCTGCCTCCCAAGTGCTGGAATTAAAGGTGTGTACCACCACTGCCCAGCTCACAGCATTTCTATGTAGGGAACAACAGAATGGAAGATGTGATTGCAACTTCATGACTCCTGCTTTGGGTTGTAAGCCATGTATTCAGAGCTGAACCATCAAAGCCCAAGTTCCTATGAGCAAAATCTGAGGTGGTGACCTACTATGTGGTAAGAAGTCTTGACTTTTTAGTAATGGGGTCTATCATGTAAATGTAGGATGCCCTAAAAATGATCAAATATATTGCAATCTCCAAGAAAGATATATATGAGGCAAAATCACCAGCTGGCCACTATGGCAACTGCACTGCCACTATATGCACAATAAGAAACACTACTGAAATTGCTGCTATGAGGGAATTTGCAACAATTTTGAAATTTTAGTGTCTTTGGAAAACACAAAAAATATAAGAATATGCTTTTGTTCTAATCCAAGATGTGGGATATTTGGACCCTTCAGTATGTCCACAGCAGCTGACAATGATTTGCCTCATGCTCTAGCAAGGGAGTGGTTTTACCAGGTGCATATAATTTCTATGACTCTGTGACATTTGGAATTATGGGAGCTTCTCAGAGGGTATATAAATGTTAGGGCTCTGAGAGGTGGGGATGGGTTGTTGTTGGTCACAGTTTGTTAAATAGTCGTGAGCAAAGAAGAAACAAAAATAAGAAGAAATTAGATATACTGGTGGTAAAGATCAAACCTGCCCCAAGGAACTTGACACCCCTAATCAGCAGAAGGTAGTCTAATAATTACACCATACCCTTTCCCTTCTATTTTCTTTTCTCTTCAATCCAGTGTTGAAGGGTTGAAAGAGTGGAAGAAAAGGGCAGAGAAGGGTAGAAGAAAGAAGAGCCTACATAGTAGCCAAAGTCCAGCTACAAAAGGCACTTGGAGATAGAGCAAAGCAGAATGGAAAATTTGATTTCAAATGCCATAGAGAAAAGAGCAGGGGCTGAAGGGATGGATTTTTTTTAAAGATTTATTTATTTATTATATATAAGTACACTGTAGCTGTCTTCTCAGTACACAGGAAGAGGGCATCAGATCTCATTACAGATGATTGTGAGCCACCATGTGGTTGCTAGGATTTGGACTCAGGACCTCTGGAAGAGCAGTCAGTGCTCTTAACCACTGAGCTATCTCGCCAGCCCCGGATTTTTTTAGAAGATGCCAGCTAAACTTTTTTTGTGCTTGTAACCACGGGGATGTCCCCTGCTTTGCTCCCAGAGGAGATTTCTTTCTTTCTTTTTCTTCTTCCTGTATTGTTTTTAAAAAATGTTGGGAGAATGGCTGAGCAGCTGGAAAAATGGTGAGTGGAAATGGAGGGATTTGAGAAATAAAAATATGGTTGAAATGGGAAAGCAAAAGGATTCTGTTCTTTCTTTTCCGAAAGAGTTTTTAGAGTTAGCTGGGCAACTGGAAAACCTGTGGATGAAGCAAAAGTGCTGGGGAAGTGAGGAACATGGAAAAGAGAGAACAAAAAGACTGGTGACTTTGCAAGAGAGTGGTAATTTCTTGCAGGAGAAAGAGGGATAGAATCTGTGCCAGAGGGTGGTTGGGTCAGAGAAAAGCTTAAAGAGTAGGAGGACAATCTGATGAAACAGTCTGTTTCAAGAAAAAGCATTAATCTTCATCCAATCTTGCTGCCAGAGATAGAGGAGGAGCAGGCTGGGTTACAAGATCACCACCATCAGCTTTTTCAGTAGATGTACAGCATATGCCTGCTAATGTGGAACAAGGTTATGATGAGACAGGATGGCATCCTATAGAAATGATAGATCTAAGGTGTTTTAAAAGGCCATATTTTCATATGAGATACACTTTCCTTATGTGAAACAAATTCTCAATAACTGGGCTACTCAAAATAGAATTATTACCCAAGATTGGTTACAGCTGTACTAGAGGCTAGTCTGCAGTTACAAAGATTAACATGGTGGAAGGAAAAACTCCACAAATATTGAAGACTAAAATAGAGTGGAAGGAATGAATTTAATAAAAGATCAGTTGCGGGGTAAAGGATGGTGCTCTGATATACAAGAACAAATTCAATTTGATGATGCCATTATCGAATAATGTCCCTTAGCAGCGTTAAAAGCTTGGGATAAAGTTGAGAATCTTGGAAAAGATTCACCTCATCTATAAAAAATATTCAAGGCTCTGAAATGTCCTTCACTGGACATTTTTTTTTTTTTAAACAAATACAAGTCTCAGCTGTGAACAAAGCCATAGCAGATGCTGGTTCAAGAGAAGTGTTGTTTTGTTTTGTTTTGTTTTTTTTTGTTGTTGTTTGTTTTGGTTTTTTGAGTCAGGGTTTCTCTGTGCAGCCCTGGCTGTCCTGGAACTCACTCTGTAGACCAGGCTGGCCTCGAACTCAGAAATCCACCTGCCTCTGCCTCCCAAGTGCTAGGATTAAAGGCGTGTGCCACCACTGCCCGGCAAGAGAGGTGTTGATAGAGACCTTGGCATACAAAAATTCAAATACCAAATGTAAAAAAATTATTAGACATTAAAGGCATAAGCAATGCCTATGGATGAGTGGATAAGAGATACAAGCAATATTGGTTCTTATGTGTACCATGCTATATCATACATAGGTCAAGCTATATAGCTGGAGGTCTCTGATATCAAAATGCTAGGAAATATGGTCATTTGCAAAGAGACTGGGACCAAGTCACTAAAGGTCTCAGATCTCAAATGTTCAGTGTTGGGGGTTGGTCTGGCCCTGATATGTATTCAAATGCTAAATTCTATACCCCCAAATCCGGATGCCCCAAGACAATTGAATTCCCATGCATACCAGCCTTTGTTATGTAAGCCTTGCTCCCTAATTTAAAGTTAATTGGCTAATAAAAGGCTAAAGCTGCCCAGTGGTGGTGCACGCCTTTAATCCCAGCACTTGGGAGGCAGAGGCAGGCAGATTTCTAAGTTTGAGGCCAGCCTGGTCTACAGAGTGAGTTCCAGGACAGCCAGGGCTACACAGAAAAACCCTGTCTTGAAAAAAAAAAAAAAAGGCTAAAGCTTATGATTGGGCAGTAGAGAGAGAAAGGCCAGACTTGAGGACTGAGTAAGGGGTCTCAGGAGAGACTGGGGAAGAAGGAGGGAGGAGACAGAGAAAGAGGAGGAGGCCACCAGGAGAGGAGGTGGATCATTAGCACATGGCCAGGAGAAATGGACCCTGAGGATAACCTGAGCAAGAATCAAACAGCAAGTAGCAAGAGATATATGGCTGGGATATAAGTTAGAATAGCTCAAAACCTGTCCAATCTAGACATATATCAGAATTTTGTGTCTTTTATATAGGCTAGCTAGAATACATAATTTATTTTACAGCTCGGTGTTCTAATTGTGGAAAATTTTGTCATTTGCAACAAAATTATGAACACGTCATCTCTAAGGGCAATGTTTTTTTCTGAATATAAGTCAGAAAGAGGGCCTAGGCTTCCCGGGGTGTGCAGGCAGTGTGGCAAGGGCTACCCTTGGACCAATGGGTATAGGTCCAATAGAGATATCTGAGGCAATTTCTTATTGTCAGGAAATGGCCTTGGAGGCTTGGCTGAAGGCTCTGCAGCAAAAAGTATGAGCCATGTGCCTCTTGTCAGCCAGGAAATAACAATTTGACTGAAAAACCTCAACTAAGTGTTGTAGATCTAATGCGTGCTACTGCAGGCAGTACTGCTGTAGATTTAGCTATAGATAAAGATCTTACTCTAGCCCCCAAAATTCAATGTTATATACTAGAGTTTATGGTTATTTACCCTCAGGGACAGTAGGGATGGTTTTGGGAAGGAGTGAATTTGACTTCCTATGGATTCATTGTGCATTCAGGAATTATAAAGATTTCAAAGGAGAAATTAAAATGAAGTCCTATGTAAAAAGAGAGATGCTATTTAAGGCAAGTGGTAGGACTGATCAACTGCTACCGTTTCCCTACATCAAAGGCAAAGCTACTCCAGTAGAAAGAAGAGGAAGGCTTGGAAGCATTGGAAAACATGTGTTCTGGCAAGCAGTTGTTAATGATCAGAGGCCAAAATTAAAATTGCAAGTAAATGGTATTGAAGTTGAAGTTTTTGTGGATAAAGGAACTGATTTCACAAAATCCTTGGAATTCAGAACGGCCACTTCAAAAACTTTTTAGCCAATGTCTAAGAATTAGAAAGTTATCTCAAAGCTGGGTGGTGGTGGCACACACCTTTAATCCCAGCACTTGAGAGGCAGAGACAGGCAGATTTCTGAGTTCGAGGCCAGCCTGGTCTACAGAGTGAGTTCCAGGATAGCCAGGGCTACACAGAGAAACCCTGTCTCGAAAAACCAAAAAAAAAAAAAAAAAAAAA
>JADRCD010140121.1:0-11174 GCA_019843815.1 Montemys delectorum | reverse complement strand
CTGTACGGGACGGTCCCGGGAAATGACAGACTTCATCTCACAGATGAGTTAGCACAGGGTCGGAGGGATTTAATGACACCTGAAAACTATGCAGCCTTACCTTAAAACAAACTAAGAAAGACGTTCTCCACTGCCAGCTTCTTTCTCCTGGCCGGAAAGTAGCAAATGATTGCATCCCTTATTAAGAGGCACTAGAGCTAAGGTCAGGCTCTGTGGCAGCCAGCAACACCTCTCATGAGTCAGGAAAGATAAAAACTGAGCACCGTGGGCTTGGTGGGCTCAACTTACCCTAGCTTTCCAAAGCCTTACATTATTTCTTAAGAACTATGTTAATTTTCTTGTGAGCGTGGATGGCCTGGTTCAGGGCGGATGTTCCACACAGAGAGGCGCTAGAATTCACCAAGAAGCAACTGTCTACCAGGCACTGGACCAGGCCATACAGCTATATTTACTGCCATTCAGGTTGTTTCTCAACAAGCATTTGGATCCAAGTAAACTTAAGCATGACCTCAAGAATCTGTTGGGAAAACTTACCTCCTTCGTACACGGGTCTCAGTGCCAGAATTTTAAAGGTCCTAGCAAAGATTTCTTAGATGCTAAATACTCAGAGAAGATTATGAAGAGGAACTTGTAGATGGGATAAATACGTTAGGTTTTTCTGGGGGGGGGGAGGTTGTTGTTTTTTTGGTTTTGTTTTTGTTTTTTTGGTTTTTTTGAGACAGGGTTTCTCTGTATAGCCTTGGCTGTCCTGGAACTCACTCTGTAGACCAGGCTGGCCTCGAACTCAGAAGTCTGGCTGTCTCTGCCTCTCAAGTGCTGGGATTAAAGGCATGCACCACCACTGCCCAGCAATTCATTAGTATTTTGGGCATACATTTTTCTGCCACTGAACACAATGAGCCCGGCTCCATTCATTTTTACAATTCTAGTCATTTAATGTATGTGTGCGTGCACGTGCATGGTGTGTGTTGGAGGGTACACGTTCCACCATGCATGTGTGGAGATCAGAAAACAACTTGAGGTAATGGCTCCTCTCCTTCTATCACATGAGTCCGAAGGATCAAATTCAGGTCATCAGATTTGCGGCAAGTGGCCAGGCCTGTTCTATTCACTTTTATCTCCAACACTTGTCTGGCTCTACACTATTCAAAGTGATGAAGGAGGAACGAGGAACTAAGTAAAGCTGAGCCCCATTTGCAATGAGGGACATGCTGCAGATCGTCCCTCTAGTGGCCGCCCTAAATCACCCTGCCCACTTTGCTTTTTTTTTTTTTTTTAACTTAAGAGCTTTATATTTATTCTGTGTATGTGCCTTCAACATGTTCATGACAATTTTCTGCTCCTCAGTAGGTAAGCATGCTCCATCCCATAATAGATCTGGTTGCTTCTTTGTTTTAGACCAGCTCATAAGAACTAGGTTTTATACGATGAGCTTGGAAGTCCGCCTGGGTACACACCACATGCGGGGGGGGGGGGGGGGGGCTTTCCCAACCTTCTTGGTATAAAGGTATTCAGGGTACTGAATCAGCCTGGTTCTGTTAGAGGCAGTACCGTAGAAAAGCCTATGACCCTGTGTCAAGCACTGGATCATGCTGAGTGCCTCCAAGCGTGGTCCCAGAAGAGGAAAAGAAACTATTTCTTTTGTTTAATCAACAGTCAACATTTAGTGACTGGTCAGATTATAATGACACTTCAGTAGATATTTTAAATACGGACAAGTTCTACACCTTTGGTCCACATTTTTTTTTTTTTTTTTTAGAGAGAGAGAGAGAGAGAGAGAGAGAGAGAGAAAAGCTCCCACTATGTAGCACTCCCTGAGTGGTCTAGAACTTACTGTGTAGACCTGGCTAGACTCAGACTCATGAAGATCCCCCTGCCTCCCCTGAGTGCTGAGATTAAAGGTGTGTGCTACACCATCTGGCTGGTCCACGATTTAAGAAAACAAAAAGCTCTCTTTTTTGGTTGTTTTTTATTTTGCTTTGTTTTCCAGATGGTTTCTCTGTGTACCTCTGGCTGTCCTAGAACTTACTCTGTAGACGAGACTGGCCTCCTGGCCTTGAACTCAAGAAGAGATCTAGGTAGATCTTTGCCTCCCAAGTGCTGGGATTAAAGACTTGAGTCACCACTGCCTGGCACAAACAAAAAAAAAAAGCCTCCTAAGATGACAGATGACGACTGCTTTTGGTTTGGTTGCTATGGTTTGAATGAGCCCTTCACTCTTATGAAAGTCCCAGATGGTGGTCCATACCTGCACTCAAAGCTACTCAGGATGGGAAGGTAGAAAGATGGTTGAAAATAGGAGATTAGAGCCATACAGGACAATACAGGGAGACCCAACCAAGAGCAAACAAATCGCCTGTTGAAAGCAAACTTTATGGCATTGTTAAGAACAAGACTTTTAGGAGATAATTAGTCTGAGAGGGAATTTCTCCCATCTCAGGATGTAGGTTCATAAAAAGGCAGCTTCTGATACCTAGGGGCACACAGCTGTGTGCATGCCACCAAAGACAAGATGTTCTTCATGTTTTAATTAACCACGTTTATATCGTCATATATGGGACACCACCTCTGCCCAGGAAGGAGCTGAGGGTGATGGCTTCAAGGTAGGCCAAGCTACCAAGTGAGATGATCAGAGAATCACTGTGCCTGAGACATTGACCACAAAAGGGTCAGCGTCACTTGGTATGAGCTATAGAAAAAAAGATCTCAGATCAAAACAGGGCAAGGCTGAAGGGCTCTGAATTACTTCTTCAGGTGATCCCTGAATACATACATAACACACACACACACACACACACACACACACACACACACACACACACCCTCACACACGCACGCACGCACGCGTGAGAACAAGAGCATGTGCCCACACAAGAGCATGCAAATATCTTCTCTCAGCTGCCTGGGGCCTTCAGATGAACTCTGGTGGTAGCACAGGCTGTGTAGTTCAGGGACGTGTCAAGCACACATTCCAGAAGATTGACTGTTCAATTCCTATCTCAAACTCGTTTCCTTGGAGCGCTGGGAATGAATCTCACTAAATAGTGGCTCAGCCAAGGCTCTGCTGCTCTGCCTTTGGCAAGTACTGCTCTGTACGGGGGCACACCGGGTGCCTGGGAAATAATAAAGATGTGTGTGTGGGGTAACCCGAATCCTGCCAGAGCTCCGGTACTCTGGCTGGGCACACTAGGGAGGCTGCCCACGAGCTAGCCACTCGGCCTGGTGGGCGTGGCTATAGGAAGCCACCATCCCAGTCTGCAAGGGGGATAGAGGGGTGGAGAGGGAACAGCCCCATGGGCTCTCAGTCTCGGACGTCCCAGACCCTGATGGATATCGAGGAAGAGCTGAGAACGAGGCGGGCGGGGGGGGGGGGGAGGGGGACAGCTCAGTCAGCCATGGAGTCGAAGGGCGAAGAGGGTGGGGAGAGAAAGGAGTGCCCAGTGGTTCCTTCGTGGGGCATGGGGCCAGAGTCCTTGGTCCGGTCTTGTGGCTGGAACTGGAAGACTTTCCTGCAGGAGATTAGACGTGGCTCTTTAGGGGAAGGTCTAAACCATTGCTCTAGCCTGTCGAGTCTAGATGAAAGGAGGCCGTCCATGGTCTTAAGGCGTTTATTTTTAGAAAGGAGAGAGAGAGAGGGAGGGGGAAGAGGGAGGGAGGATAGAAAAGTAGAGGCCGGCCACAGCAACGTCGTCGAGAGAGGGGGAAGGGAGGAGGAGGAGAGCGGGAGCAAGAGGTGAGAGTAAAGAAGTTAAGAGTAAGAGGTTAAGAGAGAGAGGGGAGGGGTCAAGCAGCCCCTTTTATAGTGGGCTTTGCTACCTTTCTGTTCCCATGTAACTGTGGGGCGGGGCATACTGTAGTCAGGTGACTGTGGGGGTAGAATCCAGCCAGAATGTTGGGAGCTGGGGGCATTGTCTACGTGATAGATAGCACAGGATAATGGAGTGAGGGCTCGTGGTGTCAGCAGCCTAAAGTCTGGGGGCATAGCTTACTATTCCGTCTCTTGTAGAGTTTTCTACTGGGTCTCTGGAGTAAGCCTTGTTCAACCAAGAACACAGATTGCCTTTCACCGTCCAACACTGCTCATGGTATCCATTCCTGCCTTCTGCTGTCTTCAGCTGGGGAAATACCTGCTCCCAGCGTATTAGCTGTATAGCCCATAACTTGCTTTCTCCTGCCTCAAAGTACTCATTGGAAGGGCTAAGTGTCTGACTATATCCACAGTGCGCCTCCCTCTGAGGCCTTACCTCATCACTTCCTCTATGTCCTCACCCTGTTTTAGGTTAGGGAATCTTCAGTGTTATGGGGGAGGGTTGGTTGCTATGGTTTGAATGAGCCCTTCACTCTTATGGAAGTCCCAGCATGGTGGTCCATACCTGTACTCAAAGCTACTCAGGATAAGAAGGTAGAAAGATGGTTGAAAATAGGAGATTAGAGCCAAACAGGACAATACAGGGAGACCCAACCAAGAGCAAACAAATCGCCTGTTGAAATGCAAACATTATGGCATTGTTAAGAGCGATAATATGGATTGTTAAGAGAGACTTTTAGGAGATAATTAGTCTGAGAGGAAATTTCTCCCATGATCACAAATGTGAGTTGGTTACCAGAGGGAGTTTATAATAGTAACACAGAGACAGAGATAGAGAACAGAAACAGACAGGACAGACAGACAGACGGACGGACAGACTGGCTGACAGAGACTAGGATGCCACAGACTGGGTTTGCTGTGGGAATACCTTGTTCCACAGGATGAGTAGAGTTCTGGTCAGGTGGGCAAAAAATTCAGTGGATGACAAACAGATTTGACACAAGGAAGTGCTGAATCTGAGTGTATTTGCACAAGGTAAAATTCAGGCTTATATAGTATACAGAAAACAGGGCGGATGACAAAAGTCACCTAGGCAGATGATGGTCACATCAAGGTCAGTAAGATCAGACATCCAGGTGCGAAGTGGTAGAGCAATGGTGCCCTTCCCTGCTGGGCTATCTTGGCAGTCCCAAGCTAATTCTCTGGGTCTGTCAGAGGCAAGTGCCAGGAAGTCCCTTTCTAGCAGTTCCTGAGCATGCCCTTAAGTGAGGGAAGCCCTTCAATTACTCTCTGGTATGTAAAACAATTCTGCCTTCTGTGGTACTGCTCTGAGAATTCTAACTATGTTTAAAGTTAGCAATACGACCTGACCTCTATTGCTAACTCTGGGGACACCCTGTCTGATAAGGCAGCTTCCTTGTGAGAAATTCCAAGCTAACTACAGCTTGGTAATAAATTAGGATATATTGGAACCTTGTGCTGGCCAGGGAACAACGTTTAATCTTAGTTTTAGCTATTTACGAATCATTTCTTAGGACACCTTTATGCCTGAATAAGAAGGCATGTTGACTATTGGAAAGACTAATCTGGAACACATCTGAGTTAGGAGATGCCAGCCACTGAATACTCAGGAGGCAAACTCCTTTTGAAGCCGTACACCTCTGGTCCGTGATCAGGCCTTCAAGCCTGACATGCAGACTTTACTGGAGCAGATGAATGGGCGTGGCCCTAGGACATGGACAGAGACAGAAACTCTTAGAAAAGACAAGTACTGGTTATGAGAAAAAAGATCAGTTAAGTCAAAAATTATCCCCATGATACATGAAATTGTGGGGTGTCTGTGAGAGAGATGACCATTTTTGGCTTTTGATGACTAAGCCCAGGAGTTGGGGTACTAGGAACTCACAGTCTCAAAGAGCCAATGGCTTCCATGGTCTCACTCCTACAAACTTGAAGCATGGAATTCATAGACCAAAGATGCTGAGTTTTAGAAAGACACTGATCATAGATTTCTAGGTGGGCACTAAAGAGAATGTGAGAAGGAGAAGCTGTTGTATCACGGGAGCAGGTCCCTGGGAATGGAGTGCCACTGTTGCAGAGTTAGTAAGGCTACACTGATGAGGCTTAGAGGGAATATAAACTAGTCAGTGTAGTTTCCAGCTACAAGGTTGTAAGTATAAGGCCTTTCGTGCTCACCCCAGCTTTGAATAATGACACGAAGACTTACGTTTATTTAAAATAGCTTTAGGCCTTTGGTTATTCTAGTTCCCATGCGGCTTATTGTTTCACAGTCTCTACTATAGTACTGAGGCCTGCTTCTTCCTGGTCAGGCTGGTGAGTTCTACTGGCCTGTGGCTACCACAACCGGCTTTTTATTAAAACCAATGGGAAGGGAAGAGAGGGAGAGTTTGCAAAATATGTGCAGGTTCTGCTTGGAATAACAATGCCAAAGTCTGGCCTGTAGTCAGATCTCTGCCAGAACAGAAGTCAGCATTTGTATAATACAGAGATAGTCTTTCCACAGTGTGCCAAAAGAACATCCCTATGCGAGGTGTCCAGGTACCTGTCGGTTTTAGTTACATCCTTACCTATGGCTTCCAGGAAAAAGGGGTGCTCATTTAGGAAGAAGAGCAAGAAACCAGATCCCCAGCCCCTTTCTGGCACCCTTGGCCTCTGGGCAGAGCAGAGCTGAAGATGTTTTTTTTTTTGGCTTTAACATTTTGAGTATCTCTGGCCTCAACAACAGAGTTGTCGAAGGGGACAATGCCATTTTCAGTGTTCATTTGCTTTTGGGGTCTTCTACCCTACATGCTTAGCCAGTTTCTGTCTCCTATTCACATAGCCCAGATGTCATTATTCACCTTTGCTGGATTTGAATGGAATTTTAAAGAGAGTAGCATTTAAGGAAACAGCCTAGCTGCTTTTTGCTTTATTTCTTCTTTAAACAAGGTTCTGTCTTCAAAATAATAATTGCTGAGTTTTGTCTCACCCTGCAGGAAGTCTCACCAGCAGAATGGATCAACGAGACCGCCTGAAACCAAAGGACAAAGAAGAACAATCCAATACAGACAATAAATATTTAAAAAAAAAACATTAGTGGGAATTCCAAGAATTCCTTAGGGGGTGGAGCCTTCCTGGAGGACACAAGTCTCTAGGGCAGTGCTGTGAGACTGTATAGCCTCCTCCTCTCTACTTATACATCACTCTCTGGAGTTTTTGGGCCGCCGAAATGTGAACTCTTGGCTGTCAACTCCAGCAGCCACGCCTCCCTGCCACGAAGGACCCTTATCTCTTTGGTGCAATAAGCCAAAATAAACTCTTCCGTATGCTTTTTTTTTTTTGGTCGTGTTATTTTATCACAACAAGAAGTAACTGATACAGAGCATAATGTAAGTGTTCTATTTACGACCGAACACCTGTAGTTACTTGGTTCTCCACATCGGACCAGGCATAAGTCCACACTGACCATCATCCACTGCGCACGGACTCTTTTCTATAATTAAGAAGGGGAACTTCACCAGTCTATGTACGGAGATCATTGCAAAAGCAGTTTGATATGTTGTCAATTTAGTAAAATAATAGTCATAGGTCTGCTCCTAGGGCCTATGAATGGGATTCCATATCTTGGCAGGCCAATCACCATTGAAGCTGCAGGGCTCACATGTAGGTAAGTCTGTTGATGACTTTCCCCCTCCAAAAAGGAGGAAGCTTTTCCGTCCTTTCTTCCCTCCCTCCCTCCCTCCTTCCCTCCCTCCCTCCTTCTCTCTCTCCCCCCCCCCCCCGCCCCACATGATAAAATACTAGATCCCAGATGGCTTTCTCAAGCAGTCTATTAGTTATCCTTCCCCACTTCTTTCTTACTCCCCCATCCCCTCCCTACTTTTTTCTTAGGGTTTTACTGCTGTGAACAGACACCAGGACCAAGGCAACTCTTTTGTTTGTTTGTTTTGTTTTTCTGAGACAAGGTTTCTCTGTGTAGCCCTGGCTGTCCTGGAACTCACTCTGTAGACCAGGCTGGCCTCAAACTCAGAAATCCGCTGCCCTCTGCCTCCCAAGTGCTGGAATTAAAGTGTGTGCCACCACTGCCCGGCCCAAGGCAACTCTTATAAAGACAACATTTAATTGGGGCTGACTAGGTTTAGAGGTCCATTATGATCAAGGTGGGAGCATGGCAGTGTCCAGGCAGACTGGGTCTGGAGGAGCTGAGAGTTCCACCTCTTGTTCTGAAGACTGCTAGCAGAATACTCATTTCCAAACAGCTACGACTAGGGTATTAAAGCCCACAGCCACAGTGGCCACACCTCCAAATAGTGCTGCTCTCTGGGCCAAGCATATGCAAACCATCACACTACTGAAACCTCACCTCCATTATTCTTCTGTCCCCTTCATACTGCCTGTTCAACTATTCCCCACCCCACCCCACTCCCACTCCCATGCTCTCCTTGCTTCCTGGTTTCAACAGGTATTCAAATTAAACACACAACATTAAAGTCTGTGCCACAATCACAATAAGATCCATACATGAGAAAGAACATGCAGTGGGGTCTTGTTTTTACTGTTTATTTTGTTTTTTTTTTAACTTCTTTTAAAATTTATTATTATCATGGGGGTAGGACACCATGGCCATCTATGGAGGTCAGGTGGTAACTTGCAGAGAATCAAACTCAGGCTTGTTTTTTGTTTTTTGTTTTTTGTTTTTTGTTTTTTTTTAGGTTTCTTTTGAATGTATTTACACTCCAAATATTACATAGAAAATACTTGTATCAGAAAATAAAATAAAATTGAAGATCCATATATAAGTTCACATTCTTAGAACCACCTGATTTTTGACAAAGAGTCCAAAAACACTGATTGGAGAAAGGGCATTATTTAACGTTAGTATGTTATATAATATTAATGAGACTGTATTACCATTGAAGAAAAAATGACTATAGTTAAGCATACAGTATTTTAACACATAACTTTTTGCTATTCTTTGAGTGGCAAGAATTGTGACCAATCTGAGACTTTAGAGTTTTAGAAAGCAAGTTATGCCAAGTGTCAAAGATCCTGCTAGGGGATAAGACTCTTCTACGAGAGACAAGGATTCCATGAAGCACGTCACTGCAGGAACCATGAACAACAACATATTTTTTAATCAGCTTTCCTCACTTCCAAGTCTCATGATAAGTGAAAGAAAGGAATATAGGTAAACAGCACATATGCTTTGTCTTATAACTAGACGTAATACATAACATAGACTAGATTTAATACTTTGTCTTATTTTTTTTTCAGAACAACTTAAAATTAATATTTTCCTCATCTTTTTTTTTTTTTTTTTTTTTTTTTTGTTCCTGTTATTTCAAACTCAGGTCTTTAGACTTGTGTGGCACAAGTACTTTACATGTTGGCTCCTCGTTGTTTATTATTTTGAGACAGGTCCTTACTCTGCAGCCAAGGCTTGCTCTAAACTCACTGCATATCCAGGCTGACCTCAAACTCACAGGAATCCTCCTGCCTTAGCCTGTGCTGGGATTACAGACACCATGCTCAGTTTCTTTGTCCTCTCAACAGGTGGCTGGGAGCTTCAAAGATGGTCGTAGGCCAATTTATGAGGTCAGGCAGCAACAAGGAGCCTGCAGATGCTGGCTCCTTGACCATTGGGTACATCATGTAGTCACTCTGTGGAATCTAGGCAAAGGTCTTACTAGACATCGGCTCTCCTGTTGCTATGTCGAATCCCCTTTTGCTATGTCGAAGCTGTGGGATCCAGGGAGTCTTAGGCTCCTCCATTGGTTGGAATGGAAGTCAGAATAGAGTAAGTAACAGGATAAACTTTTGCTCAGTGCCATTGGGGCTTCAAATAAGGTGCCTGAAAGGTTGTCATCTAAAGAAAGAAATCTACTTTAGGGGTTGGCATAGCAGTCGCTGCAAGCCAGTATTCCAGCGGTGCAGGCAACCTGAGTATTTGTATCTGGAGCAAAGTGGTAGAAAATGAAGTTTCAGGATTCCTGCCAGTCACACATCTATTTGGCAAAGGCTGAGGGAAACAGTTATTAAAAACAAAATGGAAACGAAACTCAATTTTTTCTTTTACAAGAAACTGCTCTAAAATGTCCCTATCTAATATAAAACAGCCTGCCAAGACATAACACCAAACCTTAAAAGTAAAACACACAGGGTACTTTCTTTACCTTTCCAGATTCCAGGAAAGTCCATTTTCTCTCTGCTCTTTTCATCCCTCCTGGCCCAATAGAACCAACACCTGCACTGCTCTCTAGGCAAGCACCTGGCGCTGTAGCCTGCAAACATGGAAGTTGATCCACAGCTCAGTCCTTCTGGACAGTGACTGTTCATTGTGACCACGGGATTTCATGTTTCCCTTTGCTCCCCCTGGGAGTAGAGCTGTGTCTCACATCGAGAAAGCTGTCCTGCATGTGTTAGGCTGAAGCCAGATTGACAGCACCCTTCCTGTTGACTGAAATGGATGGTCACTTGGGTGTGTCAGGAAGGAAAAACTGGTTCTGCCTTCCAGGCTTCGAGGGCTTCCTATAGATACTCCCTAGATAGCCTGCATCACTCACATACCTACTTCGCACAACCCCAATATCACTAGAACCTCCCAGTCTAGGCATTGACTTTTTGATTAGACCAATATTTAGCACTGACCCTGAGCACCCAGGCTTACCTGGCTTCTTCCCTCAAGTGTTTGTGGATTACAGGAAGTTCACACCAGCCTTCTTCCATCTTCGGGAAGCTGATAGGCTCTGAGCTAGCAGCGATTTTTTTGTTTTATTTCTTTCTCCCCATTTTACAGATAAGAACACTGAAGAACGGGAAATCACTTAGTGAGACAGTACGAGTAATAAACGGTGAAAGCTGGAGTTCAGGGCCATTCGTGATGGGAAAGGAGTGTTTCCACTTGCTGCAGTCCCCAGAGACAGAAGGATGTAAAAATCATGAAACGGTTGTATGGG
Source organism: Montemys delectorum (assembly GCA_019843815.1). Lineage (NCBI taxonomy): Eukaryota > Metazoa > Chordata > Mammalia > Rodentia > Muridae > Montemys > Montemys delectorum. Next base: position 410 of record JADRCD010140121.1, on the reverse strand, counting down.
AGCTAGGGAGTGCCCACTAGGTGGCAACAGAAAACCAGTCAGTGGCCTGGGAGGTGCCTGGGTACTGGTTCTAACTTGGGACAAAGGCAGGGCTGGCAATCCAGAACTCATAAGATTTTAAAAATAAATTATTATTTCTTTTTTAGGTTTCAATTTTGATATAACATTGTAGGAGGCGGTTCTAATGTTAAGGTCCTGTTTCCCAATTGGTTCTTGATCTATGAGTAAAGAAAGTCATGGGCTGCTGGGCAATGGTGGCAGATGCCTTTAATCCCAGCACTTGGGAGGCAGAGACAGGTGGATTTCTGAGTTCGAGGCCAGCCTGGTCTACAGAGTGAGTTCCAGGACAGCCAGGGCTACACAGAGAAACCTTGTCTCGAAAAACCAAAAAAAAAAAAAAAAAAAAAAAA
>JADRCD010140116.1:0-13845 GCA_019843815.1 Montemys delectorum | reverse complement strand
TTGTTATGTCTCCCTTTTCATTTCTGATCTTGTTAATTAGGATACTGTCTCTCTTCCCTCTAGTTAGTCTGGCTAAGGGGTTTATCTATCTTGTTGATTTTCTCAAAGAACCAGCTCCTGCTTTGGTTGATTCTATTTGGTTGATTTCAGCCCTGAGTTGATTATTTCCTGCCTTCAACTCCTCTTGGGTGAATTTGCTTCTTTTTCTTCTAGAGATTTCAGATGTGCTGTCAAATTGCTGGTGTATGCTCTCTCCAGTTTCTTTTTGGAGGCACTTAAATGTATTAGTTTTCCTCTTAGGATTGCTTTCATTGTGTCCCATAAGTTTGGGTATGTTGTGGCTTCGTTTTCATTAAACTCTAGAAAGTCTTTAATTTCTTTCTTTATTTCTTCATTGACCAAGTTATGATTGAGTAGAGTGTTGTTATGCTTCCAGGTATATGTGGGCATTCTACTGTTTATGTTGTTATTGAGGAACAGCCTTCGTCCATGGTGATCTGATAAGATGCAAGGAGCTATTTCAATCTTCTTGTATCAATTGAGGCCTGATTTGTGACCAATTTTATGGTCAATTTTGGAGAAGGTAACATGAGGTGCTGAGAAGAAGGTATATCCTTTTGTTTTAGGATAAAAAGTTCTATAGATATCTGTTAAATCCATCTATTTCATAACTTCTGTTAGTCTCACTATGTCTTTGTTTAGTTTCTGCTTCCATGATCTGTCCATTGCAGAGAGTGGAGTATTGAAATCTCCCACTATTATTGTGTGCAGTGCAATATGTGTTTTGAGCTTTAGTAAAGTTTTGAGCTTTTATGAATGTAGATGCCCTTGCATTTGGAGCATTGAGGTTCAGAATTGAGAGTTCATCTTGGTAGATCATAACTTTGATGAGTATTAAGTGTCCCTCCTTATCTTTTTTGATCAGTTTAGGGTGAAAGTCAATTTTATTTGATATTTGAATGGCTGCTTCAGCTTTCTTCTTGGGAACATTGGCTTGGAAAACTGGTTTCTAGTCTTTTATTCTGAGGTAGTGTCTGTCTTTGTCACTGTGGTGGGTTTCCTGTATGCAACAAAATATCGGGTCCTGTTTACATATCCAATATGATAGTCTATGGCTTTTTATTGGGGAATTGAATCCATTGATATTAATAGATATTAAGGAAAAGTAATTGTTGCTTCCTGTTATTTTTGTTTGTTAGAGTTGGAATTCCATTCATGTGGCTATCTTCTTTTACTTTTGTTGGAAGATTACTTTTTTGCTTTTTCTAGGATGTAGTTTCCCTCCTTGTGTTGGAGTTTTCTGTTTATTACCCTTCGAAGGGCTGAATTTGTGGAAATATATTGTGTGAATTTGGTTTTGTCATGGAATACTTTGGTTTCTCCATCTATGGTAATTGAGTTTTGCTGGGCTGGCATTTGTGTTCTCTTAGGATCTGTATGACATCAACCCAGGATCTTCTAGCTTCCATAGTCTCTGGCGAGAAGTCTGGTGTAATTCTGATAGGTCTGCCTTTATAAGTTACTTCACCTTTTTCCCTCATTGCTTTTAGTATTCTTTCTTTGTTTTGTACATTTGGTGTTTTGATTATTATGTGGCAGGAGGAATTTCTTTTCTGGTCCAGTCTATTTGGAGTTCTATAGTCTTCTTGTATGTTCATGGGCATCTCTTTCTTTAGGTTAGGGAAGTTTTCTTCTATAATTTTGTTGAAGATATTTACTGGCCCTTTAAGTTGGAGGTCTTCACTCTCTTCTATACCTATTATCCTTAGGTTTGGTCTTCTCATTGTGTCCTAGATTTCCTGGATCTTTTGGGTTAGGAACTCTTTGCATTTTGTGTTTTCTTTGACTGTTGTGTCAATGTTTTCTATGGTATCTTCTGCCTCTGAGATTCTCTCTTCTATCTCTTGTATTCTGTTGGTGATGTTTGCATCTATGTTTCCTGACTTCTTTCCTAAGATTTCTGTCTCCAGAGTTGTCTCTCTTTGTGATTTCTTAACTGTTTCTACTTCCATTTTATATTGGATAGTTTTGTTCAGTTCCTTCATCTGTTTGTGCTTTCCAGTAATTCCTTAAGGGATTTCTTTTTCCTCTTTAAGGGCTTATACATGTGTACTCATGTTCACCTATAATTCATTAAGGAATTTTTTTGTTTCCTCATTAAGGGCTTGTACCTCTTTACCTGTGTTCTCCTGTACTTCTTTAATGAAGTTATTCATATCCTTCTTAAATTCTTCTTAAATTCTTAAATTAACATCATGAGATATGATTTTAGATCCAAATCTTGCTTTTCTGGTGTTTTGGAATATCCAGGACTTGCTGTGGTGGGAGTACAAGGTTCTGATGAAGCCAAGTAGTCTTGGTTTCTGTTGGTAAGATTCTTGCGTTTGCCTTTCACCATCTGTTGATCTCTAGTGTTAGATGTTCTTGCTATCTCTGGCTGGACCTTGTCTGTAAGCCTGTGTCAGCACTTTTGGGAGATCAGCTCTCCTCTAGTAAAACCCAGGTGCAGATGGCTGTGGATCATTCATCCCTCCTGAGTCCTGGGGTCAGAGCACACCCTGGAGACAGGCTCTCCACTTGCAGGGAAAGGTGCAGAGAGGCTGTGGATCTGTTGTCCCTCATAGGTGTAGTCTGAGGTAGAAAGGATCCTGAACCAGCTGCCCTGCCACTTGTGAGACCTGTGCCTTCCAGCTGGTCCTGCCTTAGAAAATCACTGGAGAGAAAATGGCATATCTCACCCAAGTCCCTGGGTTGGAGTTCTCCCTGGAGGCAAGCTCTCAGCTTGCAGGGAAGGGACAGAGAGGGCAATGATCCACTGCCATCATTCCTAGGTGTAGACAGAGGTAGAGAGGATCCTGTCCTGGCTGCCCTGCCACTTGTGAGGCCTGTGCCTCCCAGTTGGTCCCACCTTAGAAAGTCACAGGAGAGAAAATGGCCCATTCTCTGATTTCTGCAGTTGAAAAACTACTTGTAGTTTCATAACCAACCCAGGCTACTTACTTTGATAGAACACATTTGAGAGGATGGTTTTCAGATGTCATACATTCTAAAGCCAATATATAAGTCAAGATAGAATCATAAATCTTTTAATTTAGGATAGATGACAATGTTCTATCTTAGTAACATAAGTGATGGAGTAGGTGTTAGGGTCTATCCTATACCCTATAAATTACAAAATGGTATTAGTTGAGCTCAATTTATATTTTGAAAGAAAAGGTTTTTTTACTTAAACATAAAGGGTGATATGTGACAAGATTTTCCTTGTCCAATTACATTAAAATATTAGTTCAGCAGGAAGTCTCTGATTGGCAGGGAAAAGGGAGACAGAGCTAAGAGTGGCAGAGACAGAGTGTCTCAGGAGAAAGGGGAAGAGACAAGATGGAGACAGACAGACAGTAAGACAGCCAGATCTAGTGTGGTTTTGATAGCCACAGTGGGCAGCTTTTATCATTATCAATGGGTTAAGAAATTATTGTATTGGCATCTTATGAATTGAGAATTTATTGGTACATAAATCTATTTGGTTCTAGAGTTTTGATTTATTGGGTTACTGAAATGTGGGACTGCTACCTACGAAGATTTATGGGAGAAAGGGAACTAGCAGCTCCAGGGATAAGCGAGCCTAAGCTGGGAACATAGCGATCAGACGCTGTGGGGTGGGGTGCAGGGTGGCTAGCTAGAGAGAGTTGCCTTCAGCAGTGGGAAAGCCTGCTGGTCATTTTTAATATTTCCTGCATCACAAAGACTATGCTGGGCTTTTTGGAGACTTGCTTTGTCAATGCAATTAATCTGAATTTCTTCACTCTAGCCTCAAGCAGACTCTTCAGACAAGGGCAGAAAGCAGTCACATTCTTCACCAAAACACCACAAGAAGTGTCTTTAGGCCGCATACTGAAACTCTTCTCTTCTGAAACACCTAAAACCAGGACCGCACAGTTCAAATCACCCTCAGTACCACTGTCTTCCAGATTTTTACTAGTGTGTACCATTAAGCCCCACTTAAGCTGTCGAGATGGCTCAGCGGATATGAGCACTGACTGCTCTTCCGAAGGTCATGAGTTCAAATCCCAATAACCACATGGTGGCTCACAACTATCTGTAATGAGATCTGACGCCCTCTTCTGGGGTATATGAAGACAGCTACAGTGTACTTACATATATTAAATAGATAAATCTAAAAAAAAATGTTTTAAAAAAATCTTTTAAAAAAAAAAAGTCCCACTTAAAATCATCCATACTTTCCAAATCCTAAGTCCCCATTTTTCCAAAGAAAAGCATGGCCAGTCCTAGCACACCATACACACCTCTGGAACCAACTTCTGTCTTAGTTTGGGTTTTATTGCTCTGAAGAGATACCATGACCAAGCCAACTCTTATAAAGGCTAATATTTAATTGGGACTGCCTTACAGTTTTAGAGGTTCAGCCTATTATCATCATGGTGGGAAACATGGTAGCATATAAGCAGACATGGTGCTGGAGAAGGAGCTGAGAGTTCTACCTCCTAATTCCAAGGTATCCAGGAGAAGACTCTTCTGCCCTGAGTGGGGCCTGAACATAGGAAGAGACCTCCAAAGCCTACCCCACAGTAACACACTTCCTCCAACAAGGGCACGCCTCCTCATAGTGTCACTTCCCTTCCCATGGGCCAAGATAGTCAAACTATCACACCGAGCATGATCTTGAACTTGGATTCTTCCATTTTACCTACTAAGTGGTGGCATAACAAGCATGACTCACCATGCCTGGTTTTGGTAGTGTTGAGGATCAAACCTAGGGTTTTATGAAACCAGGCAAGCACCCTACAAGCTGAGTTACACCTGCAACAACACTTTTTTGTTAAAGAATAATTATGCTACTTGTGTGTTTTGTAAGCATGTTACACACTTAGAAGACTCAGTGTCAGCTATCACCTAAAACTTTGTTGTTCCTTTAGCTAATGGAAAAGCTTACTCCAAAAACCAAGCAGCCTTGCTTTTAATTTTATGATTACGAATAACAATGATGTTATTGGATGCTAGTGCTCTGGGTCCTGGTCCCTTTTTCACACAGTTTGGTTTTAATGAGGAACAAGCTGGCACACAACATCAGCTCACTGGAGTTTTGAAAGTGAGCTTTGCTTTGGGATACATCCAAGCCTAATTTTGGATGTTCCTTCAAATTTCCACTCTGTCATTCTTATATAATGTGATCCATTTAAAGGATGTGTCACAATTAACAAAATCCTGACTCAAAAGAAGATGAAGTCCCTCAGAGCAATGACAAAGAAGTATGTAAGTTTTGTCAATCAATAAACAGTACTAATTACAGGCATTTGAGAAAGGAAATAAAAAACAGGGAGAAAGCCAATCCCTATAATAAGACAATTATGAATTACATTTAAAATATTACCACTCAGCCACAGGAGTATTGTAGACTTTTATGTAGGGCAGAAGTGAAAAGGGTATGCAGTCCATGCACACCTCTGGCAGTGAGAGACTGGATGTAAACATGGACAGTTTCCAGGCTGTGTGCTGAAGTTGGATCTCCAGTCTATAGCAACATTCTCAGGAAACCTATTTCTTCATCTATAGTGAAAGCCAGCAACTGTATGTTCAGGATTGCAGGAAGATGGACTGCTAACTGCAGCAGGATTGTAAGCCATAGTTACTTCTATCATTTGTCTCCAGGTGACCAGGATTTTATTGATAGTTGGTAGGTCCATACGTTTTGGTCCCACCTTTCAACTTATGAACAATAAATGAAAATCACTAAATATACTCAACAAACCACTAGCCAAAGTTTCAATGTGTCTAAGTATACTACATAAAACTTTCCCCAAGGTTTGTGTTGGAAGGGTCTCATGCCTACCATTTCTCTACCATGAATCTTTCCTATTTCTCCAGCTACCTTGGTGTCTGTCAGAACTCAAGTGGCCATGGCTGGCATATCTGTCTGATACAGACTTTTCTCTTCTACCTTGCAGCAGTTTTGCTTATTTCTACAAAAGTCTCCCAAATTATAAAAAAAAAACAACCCAACATAGCTTTTTTGTTTTTAAATTTTTAAGTAAATTTTAATTTGTTTTCTATGCATCTGTGTGGGCACATGCAAGAGACAACCTGTGGGAGTCAGTTCTCTCCTTCCATCATGTGGGTCCTGGGGATCAAACTCAGGCCATTAAGTTTAAAAGTAGGTGCCTTTCCTCACTGAGCCATCTCACTAGCTCCATGGAGCCCAACCTTTATTGTGGATGGTTGCTCTCATTCTTCTCTACACACAGGACTTCATACTATATTTTACCTACCGCACCTTGCCTTTTTCTCCCTATCATTCCTTTTCTCTATGAATTCTTTTAACTTATATCTTCAGTTCTCCTGATTGTGTGTATATGCATAAAGTGTAGATGTATATACCTGCAACTTATATACATACATGAAATACCTTTGAGAAGGCATCTTGTTATATAACCTGGATTGGCCTTGAATTCACAACCCTTGCTCTTCAGAGTCCTCAGTGCAGTGATTAGTGTGCATGAGAACCATTCAGGCACAGTTGATATCTGACCAAAACAGCAACCAGGAAACTTTCCATCTAAGAAGCAACTGGTCAGTAGTCAGGGGAGGGGGAGGTCCCCAAACTTGCCATAGAGGTTATAAAAGGAAAAGAGAAAATAACCAGAGCACTAAAAACAAGGCTGCTTGCTTTCTTGAATGAACTTCTCACTAGCTAAAGGAATAATGAAGTTGTATTGATGAAAGTTTCAGGGGCCTACTTGTATTTGCCTTAGGCAAAAGCTCAGCAACCATTGGTTCCCGCAGATATAGATGGTTCACTCCCTACTGGAGATGAGACCCAATGTCCTCCATCAATTAGAAAACAGAAAATCTGTGACTCCATTGACATGTTGCTCACAGAAGAGGAAATGTCATTGCTCTAGTGTTTCTTACTCACTCATTGTCTTAGTCAGGGTTTCTATTCCGGCACAAACAGCATGGCCACGAACCAAGTTGTGGAGAAAAGGGTTTATTCAGCTTACACTTCCATGTTGCTGTTCATCACCAAAGGAAGTCAGGTCTGGAACTCAAGCAGGTCAGGAAGCAGGAGCTGATGCAGAGGCCATGGAGGGATGTTCCTTACTGGCTTGCTTCTCCTGGCTTGCTCAGCTTGCTTTCTTATAGAACCCAAGACTACCAGCCCAGGGATGGTATCACCCACAAGAGGCCCTCCTCCCTTGATCACTAATTGAGAAAACGCCTTACAGTTGGATCTCATGGAGGAATTTTCTCAACTGAAGTGCCTTTCTCTGTGATAACTCCAGCCTGTGTCAAGTTGACACACAAAACCAGCCAGTACACTCATGATAGGTCTCTCACATAGGAGTGGTCAACAGAAACAGAGCACATTGGTCAGGCCACGAGAATTTTCCCTAGAGTCTTCTATGTTTGGTGTCCTGGAGAGATAGTTCTCTGACTGAAAGTTTGTCAGGTGAGCTTTGAACCCCAGAGCTGAGCTTGGCCCTGACATTTCTCATAATCATTCCTTCTATACAGAACTGCAGATGAAAAAAAAAGTTCTTTCTGCAGCAATTCTCTCACTGCATAATCAGATGAGACACACCATTTTTTAAACTACTGCTGTAATCATTGTTTTATTTTATTCCATTTTGTACAATTAGAATATTTGTGCCGTGAATATCACAAAATGTTCTTCCTTTCTCAGAGTCAGGAGCCACAAACAACATGAAAGCCACTGCCAGTGCTAAGGACACTGAATGACTGGATTCAAACACTGTTTTACCACTGAAAGGAGTCATCTGAATCATTATTCATTTTAAAATCAGAATACTGATGTATTTTCATCTTCCATTGTCCTGAAAAAATTACTAAAATGTGACTATTTCTCTAGCTTCTCTCCACACGTCCATCATGAAGTGCAATGGCAGTGCTTACTGATCATTCTAAAGAGCCTGCTTCAGTCTTCAAGATGGATACGTACTTTGTATACTCTCCATATTTTTCCAGGATCCCAAGCAAATAATATCCCCAGAGTCCCGACAAATATGGCAGAAAACAAAGCAGAAAAGGATGAATCACATCTGCTTCCTAATCAATATCTCAAGTCATTTCAGAAACTAAAAGTTGACCTGCCTTTCTCATCACACAGAGATCAGCAAATAAAACTGATTCATGTGATGTGATTTATGTATTTTCACAATTACAAACAGTTTGAGAAATATTGAAAATGCCCACCCACTAGGAGTAATATGTCTGCTATGAAATAATTATTAAAATCCTATTCTGAAGAAACCTTCAGAGCAGGAATGGGTGAAAGGCATACTCTCTTAGCTTGAAGACCACTACGTAATGCTAATGACAGCACACTGACCAGGTCAACTGCAAGTCCTTTCCAGTTCCTGTCTTCTAGATTCTACTGTTAGATTCAAGGGCATTTCCAATTAGAGCAGTGACAGTGGGCTTCAGCACCCTCCAAGAAATTTTCAAGAGGAGAAGGCAGTGGCCAGGGCTATGCTTAGCCGGTAGAGTACTTGCCTTGCGTGCACACATTCCTGGGCTCAGGTCCCAGGACGGCATCTACTGGGTGTGTGTGCAAACCTGCCATGTCATCACTGGGGTGTGAGGCGATAGGATCAAGGTCAAGATAATTGTTGGCTACACATCAAGTTCAAAGCCAGCCTGTGGTACCTGAGACTTTCTCAAAAGAACTGTTTCACAAGAATAAAGCACAACTTTCAGTCTCCTCTTAATCCAAGAAATCAACCCATGACCCACAGTTAACCTGAACCACCTACTACTTCAGTCCATCAGTATTTTCCTGTGCTCTTAGAAGTTTATGGTCCCTAAATTCAAGTTACTGGACTGTCATGTTACATTGTCATTGAAGAGACATGAGATTCATGGTGCTTCCTGTGGTTTTGTTTGTTCGCTTGACACAAGATAGAGTCATTTGAGAAAAAAATTAACCTTGATTTACAAAATGCCTCTATTAGGTTGGCCTATAGGAAAAGTCTATAGGGGTATCTCCATGATTAATGACTGATGTAGAGAGCCAAGCCCACTGTGGGCAGTGTCAGCCGTGGGCAGTGTCTGTCAGCCATGAGCAGTGTCAGCCGTGGGCAGTGTCTGTCAGCTGTGGGCAGTGTCAGTCGTGGGCAGTGTCTGTCAGTCATGGGCAGTTGCTTAGAAGCTGTATAAGAAATGGCAGAGCAAGCTAGGAAGCAGTGTTCCTCCGTAGCTTCTGTGACAGCTCTTGCATACAGGAGCCTACCTTGAATTCCCAACCTGATTTCTCTCATTGATGGACTGTGATCCTGGGCCATATTAGCCAAATTTCTCCCACATGTTGCTTTTGGTTCTGATGTCTGTCACATCAACAGAACAAACACCTTCCCATACTATAATCCTTTAAAAGAAATTCTCACATGGGGAAGGTTACCCTGGTCACACAGCTAGTATTGTGTTAGAAACTGTAGACTCCCATTGGCCAAGAATTATGGCCAAGTACTGGCCAAGGCTTCATATGTTAGAGGTCATGGAACTAAGTGGAGGTGACACAGACTACTTAACCCGAAAATAATTCTCACAAGAGCTGTTTGCCATAGAGACCACCTTCTGTCACATTCACAGTGGAATCAGTTATAAAGAATTCTCCAGGAGAGGAGGTCTGAAGTGATTAACAGCGGAGAAAAGAACAGGGTCACAATCTCCTTTCTGCATCCAACTATCCAACTCATATATGAGGAGTATTCTGCAAGAATCATCTTTAATTTTATTTGTCACCATGTCCCTGAAGCAGAGTACTTCAGAAAGTACACACATGACCAAGGATTTCTTCTGTCATAGAATTCAAGTTCAGCAGCCACTGATTTTGGAAAGAATGTACTGGTGCCAGCTTGGAACCAGCAACTTTTTGGTAATACTCCCTTAGAATATAAGGACATGATGACTGGGTAGTGTTGGTAGAAACTCACATTTGCTATTGTCTTCAACTGAACTTTGTTGCCCAAGGCCTCTCACCACTCAAGTGGTGTTCATTATATATATTACAGGACAATTCTTCAAACCAAGGGAAATGCTTATTTGTGGTTTTGGTTGTTCAACAATCTTCCAGAAAAGTTTCTGTTTTGAAAAGCAATTGTTTTATTTCTGCTATCTGGAGCAGAGCTATTTTGTAAAGATTTATTTTAGAGGCTCAAGAACACGGTGTCCGTATAACTCAGCTCTGATGTGAGTCCTCTTGGGGTCACTGCATGGCAAATGGCATCACAGTGGAAGAATATATGAAAGATGAAGATCATGCGACAAAACAGGAAGCTTGAAAGCTGCATGTGTGTATGTGCATGTGAGTTCATGTATGTATGTAGGTACACATGCATGTATGTGTGTGTTCACACATGATGGCCAGATGCCAATGTCAGGTATCTTCCTTAATTAATCCCTACTTTATTTTTTGAGACAGCGTCTCTCACTGAGCCTGAAGTTCACTGACGTTTAGGACTGGACTGGTTGGCCAGAGAGCAAACATGATCAAAGTACACTGCATGAAATTTCCAAAGAACTAATGAAAAAAATGAGGAAAATATCCATTAGAGTCTTCATGTTTGTGTAACTTTGACAACTGAACCACCTTCCTAGCCCCTTCTTATAAAATCTTTATATAGCAAAACTCAAAAAACTCATCAAATGTAGAGAGTCTTTCCCCCAAGTTGGGGCTGAAATCCAGGGCCCACAACAAGCTAGGTGATGTCTGTCACTAAACTACAACCCAAACCTCATTACCTCTCATTCTAGTTCACCTGCAAGTTAGCATATCTGAGTGTTTCTGTAGTAAACAGACAAAAAAGGCAGCATATATAGTGCAATTTTAACTGAAAAAAAAATGTACATCAGAAGATCTGGATTAATCAAATCTCCTTCTATTCAGATGAAGTTACATAAGTTTATAAAGGCTTCTCAGGCTAGCAAGATTCAGAATTTTGAGAACTAATAACTGAATTTCCTAAGTTGCATAGCCAACATTATCATGCATATAACATACAGGCATAAAAGTGCAAATTCAGGGCTGGAGAGATGGTTCAATAATCAAGAGCCCTGGCTGACTTGCCAAGGGACCTGATTTCAGTTCCCAGCATCCACATAGCAATCCAAAACCATCTGTAACTCCAGTCCCAGGGATCTAACACCCTTTTCTGACCTCTGTGGACACCAGGCACTCACATGGTACACAGACATGTATACATGCAAACACTCATCTATCCTTACAAATAAAAAATTTAAAAATCACAAAGGCACAATTGATAGTCTTAAAAGATTCCTCGTTGTAACAGGACTTTGAATGATTTGTCTATTTATTTATTTCTTTGTGTGTGTTCTAAACCTGCCTAATAAGTATTTAAACTTCCTCATGTTTTCCAGAGGCAAGGTTTCCATCATGGAATGCACTTTAAACTCCTCTACTGAGAATTATGATCTTCAGTGGTCAGGCTTAATCTTACCTGCACAAAATTTATTGTGAGCAGTGTAAGATGTGCTTTGAGCTTTAGTAAAGTTTCTTTTATGAATGTAGATGCCCTTGCATTTGGAGCATTGAGGTTCAGAATTGAGAGTTCATCTTGGTAGATCATACCTTTGATGAATATGAAGTGTCCCTCCTTATCTTTTTGAATCACTTTAGGGTGAAAGTTGATTTTATTTGATATTCAAATGGCTACTCCAGCTTTTTTCTTGGGACCATTGGCTTGGAAAACTGATTTCCAGCCTTTTATTCTGAGGTAGTGTCTGTCTTTGTCACTGAGGTTGGTTTCCTGTATGCAACAAAATGTTGGGTCCTGTTTACATACTCAATCTGATAGTCTATGTCTTTTTATTGGGGAATTGAGTCCATTGATATTAATAGATATTAAGGAAAAGTAATTGCTGCTTCCTGTTATTTTTGTTGTTAGAGTTGGAATTCCATTCATGTGGCTATCTTCTTTTAGTTTTGTTGGAAGATTACTTTTTTGCTCTTTCTAGGATGTAGATCCCCTCCTTGTGTTGGAGTTTTCCATTTATTACCCTTCGAAGGGCTGGATTTGTGGAAATATATTGTGTGAATTTGGTTTTGTCATGGAATACTTTGGTTTCTCCATCTATGATAATTGAGAATTTGTCTGGGCTGGCATTTGTGTTCTCTTAGGGTCTGTATGACATACAACCTCTTTAAGGGCTTGTACCTCTTTACCTGTGTTCTCCTGTATTTCTTTAAGGGAATTATTCATGTCCTTCTTAAATTCCTCTATCACCATCATGAGATATGACTTTAGATCCAAATCTTGCTTTTCCAGTGTTTTGGGGTATCCAGGACTTGCTGTGGTGGGAGTACGAGGTTCTGATGAAGCCAAGTAGTCTTGGTTTCTGTTGGTAAGATTCTTTTTTTTTTTAAAGATTTATTTTATGTGTATGAGCACACTGTAGCTGTGCAGATAGATGGCTGTGAGCTATTATGCATGTGGCTGCTAGGAATTGAACTCAGGACCTCTGCTGCCCTGCTCGCTCAGGCGTAATTCACTGTAGCTGTCTTCAGATGTACCAGAAGAGGGCATCGGATCTCATTACAAGCAGTTGTGAGCCACCATGTGGTTGCTGGGATCCGAACTCAGGACCTTCGGAAGAGCAATCAGTGCTCTTACCCACTGAGCCATCTCGCCAGCCCCAGTTGGTAAAATTCTTGCATTTGCCTTTCGCCATCTGTAAATCTCTGGTGTTAGATGTTCTTGCTGTCTCTGGCTGGACCTTGTTCCTCCTGTGGGTCTGTAAGCCTGTGTCAGCACTTCTGGGAGATCAGCTCTCCTCTGGTAAAACCTGACACAGATGGCTGTGGATCATTCATCCCTCCTGAGTCCTGGGGTCAGAGCACACCCTGGAGACAGGCTCTCCACTTGCAGGAAAGGTGCAGACAGGGCTGTGGATCTGTTGTCCCTCCTATGTGTAGATGGAGGTAGAGAGGATCTTGTTCTGGCTGCCCTGCCACTTGTGAGGCCTGTGCCTCCTGGCTGGTCCTACCTTAGAAAGTACCAGAGAGAAAATGGTGATCTCAACTGAGTCCCTGGGTTAGAGCACTCCCTCAAGATGGCCATTTTTACTATATTAATCCTGTCAATCCATGAGGATGGGAGACCTTTCCATCTTCTGAGATCTTCTTCCATTTCTTTCTTCAGAGAGTTGAAGTTCTGGTCATACACATCTTTCATTTGTTTGGTTTGGGTCATACCAAGATATTTTATATTGTTTGTGACTATTATATCATTTCTATAATTTCTTTCTCAGCCCATTTATCCTTTGAATACAGGAAGTCTAGTGATTTGTATGAGTTAATTTTATATCCAGCCCACTTTGCTGAAGTTGTTTGTCTATCATCTATATGATTTCTCTGGTATAATTTTTGGGATCTCTTAAGTATACTATCATATTTTGACTTCTGCCTTTCCAATTTGCATCCCTTTGACCTCCTTTTGTTGTCTAATTTCTCTAGGTAGAACTTCAAGTACAATATTGAATAGATAGGGAGAGAATGGACAGTCTTCTCTAGTCCCTGATTTCAGTGGGATTGCTTCAAGTTTCTCTACATTTAGTTTGATGTTGGCTACTTCTTTGCTGTATATTGCTTTTACTGTGTTTACTATGTAAGATATGGGCCTTGAATTCCTGATCTTTTCAAGACTTTTAACATGAAGGGATGTTGAATTTTGTCAATACTTTCTCAGTATCTAATGAAATGATCATGTTTTTTTTTCTTTGACTTTGTTTATGTAGTGGATTACATTGATGGATTTCCGTATATTGAACCATCCCTGTATCCCTGGGATGAAG